>JACXGM010009510.1:0-27480 GCA_016801145.1 Umbra pygmaea
CACAGAGAAACCCAGAGTAAACACACATTAACACCCTGTCACACTCTTGTAACACAAACACAGAGAAACCCAGAGTATACACACATTAACACCCTGTCACACTCTTGTAACACAAACACAGAGAAACCCAGAGTATACACACATTAACACCCTGTCACACTCTTGTAACACAAACACAGAGAAACCCAGAGTATACACATATTAACACCCTGTCACACTTTTGTAACACAAACAGAGAAACCCAGAGTATACACATATTAACAACCTGTCACACTCTTGTAACACAAACACAGAGAAACCCAGAGTATACACATATTAACATGCTGTCACGCTCTTGTAACACAAACACAGAGAAACCCAGAGTATACACACATTAACAACCTGTCACACTCTTGTAACACAAACAGAGAAAACCAGAGTATACACACATTAACAACCTGTCACACTCTTGTAACACAAACAGAGAAACCCAGAGTATACACATATTAACACCCTGTCACACTCTTGTAACACAAACACAGAGAAACCCAGAGTATACACACATTAACACCCTGTCACACTCTTGTAACACAAACACAGAGAAACCCAGAGTATACACACATTAATACCCTGTCACACTCCTTAAGGGACAGTTTTCCAAAATGGCTCATTGGTACCTCTATAAGGTATGACATCAGTCTGTAATTTGTTTGTTTTTTCCTGTGGAATTGTTTCTCAATGCTAATGATTTGGGGCATAAAACTCATCCAAGTCCTGGTGTTGACATTAGCATTTGTCATGATTGTATCACGCTAAAGTAGCTACAAAATATTATGAATCCCAAACAAATGCGTTGACCAGACATCCCAGTTTTTACTGAACTTTCCCAGGGTAGTAAGTAGTTGCCATGTCAATAATGATAACCTGCGGTCTAAACACAATGGCATGTATGTAAAAATGTGTACTTGCGATAAACCGCACCTAGTTCCACTGTTCTTGTTTAAGCAAGTTTAATCAGTGACCATGCCCATGGCCCATGAGTTGTCCCTAGGTTTCCACTAAACAAGCTTACTGTACATCTTTGGATAATTTGGATATGAAGCCAATATTTTTATGACTAGGATAGGATTCTTGCCACACATGCTAGAATGTAAAAATTTGGAATAATACCCCGGTAATTGGACAATTGCACAGGTTGCTGTGAAACCAGGTCCAAACATTTGTTGAGGAAACCAATATGTTGTATTTGGGTGTAATAACCCTTTAACAAGAGAAGTAACGGTCTACTGGTTACTGCTGCTATCAGTGCTCCACCTGACCTTATGATTTCATACAGGATGTGCTATAAATGAGTAACATCAGGGTAGAGCTGAGCACAGCTCTACATGAAGACAAGTCTTGTAGTTAATCATTCATGAAGTTGTTATGGGCAGTGCAGTTACCTGTGTGTATTAATAGCCTCAAGACCATCTTGTTCATTGACGTTTAAGAATTCATTTACCCTGTGTTGTGAACTAATTCAATTATTCATCACTAAGAAAACCACTTGAAACCAGAAACCTTGAGGCTCAGTGAATTTCAGCAATAAATCTTCACTTATATGATGGATGTGCGTGAACAACACATACAAGGTGCAAATGTTGAAATCATCATATCTTCCACCCATTCGTTTATAAAAGCAAGATGACCAGCTAGAAATATGACATTGTTTAAGAAAATTGTTTAAGGAAATTAATATTTCAGACATTAATAAATGACAGCGGATATTTGATCGTGGTTGATAATGGTTTACTCAGGGTTGAAAGCCTTCTGCCAGAAGCTAAAACAGGTAAAAGAAGCACTGTGAAATCTATTTTTAATAAGATACTCATTAACATAATTGTACCCTATGGTATATTAAATCAAATCACGACAATATACTGTGTGATTTTTTTATTTATTTAAACTTTTCTGTTGGAAATTCCGTGGGCTTATCAGCCTCTTTGTAATAAATGCCAAAACAACAATAACAAGTTAGTCTAGTTACAAAATCAGTAATCTAACTATAAACCCCAACTTAACCACTTGACAAACAAGTTTTAAGTAACATGTTTTAATGCTGTATAGCCTAATCATTACATTAACAACCTCTCGCCAAAAAATAAATTGAAAAGACATGACTAAACATGGCTTATTGATGTAAAACATATCTTACCTGTTGTGTCCGCCAGTGTATTTCCAGATTTATCTGTTGTGTTTTAATCTTTTGGTTTCTTCCACATCAAAGCAGACACAATTCATATTTCAGGCCAGGGTTTCTATTGTGGAACACTTACTAAATACAGCCAGGCTTCCTCATAAAAGAGAGGGGCAGAGTCCAGGCTGAAGAGCACATTGATTCATAGGATTGACCCCATATGGGTGTAACTGTAGGACTGTTAGGACCAATCACTCCTACTGGGAGAAGAGGCCAGAGATGTAGATATTTATAGTCAGGGGCAGGGGTTACAGGTGTGCCTGGTTTCCAGGACAGTATCCCTAGGGAGCAAAGGTGTTTGCAGGGAAGGGATCCAGAACTAGCCTTCGCAAATATTTCTAAATCACTTCAGTTGACCCGTTGTATGATGACAGTGAACAAGGCATATTCAGAGTCAGGCTGCAACACACCTGGACATTTGCATATTTCTTGGAGTTTGTGTATGACACACTTCTGCTTGGGTTTATCGCTAAAAATAACAGTCCTACAACCTGAAGGCCTACAACTCTCGCAGAGCAGTCTACCAGATTACCCTACATCTCAGCCTGCTGATGGTTTGCCCATGTGTGATGACAGTGTGAGGATGCAATGTGGGCCTCATGATAGCGGAACAGCAGTGTGAACATGTGCGGTGTGGTTTCTCTCATTTCCTGTTGTGAGAACGAGTCAGAAGTGACAGTTACTGAATTCAAAGAAGACAGAAGAGGAGATCGAGACAACAGGATTCTGGGCTCGTTGAATTCATTTAGGTTTGTTTTGCTGCTCCTATCACACAATCACAGAGATGTTTGTGATGTATCTGTTTATTACAGAGATTCCTTATTTTCTTATTCAGTACTTTATCAGTGTTTTGAGCTTCCTTTATATCATGGAATTTGTTTGCTCACTTTAAGCTAATTTCCGTTTATTGTGGAGAATATGCATCAAATGAATATAAAGTAGGAAGTAATGCTTATCATTCTTTAACGCTTAACTCATTCATTCTGAAGATCAGGCTTGCTTTGCTAACTTTTCTTGGCCTGCGGCTGAATGGACTGCATCCTGTCTTGACACACCCATAACCAATGATACTTTCTTTAAAGTTCCTGACATATCTCTCATTGTAAATACTGCAGTTAAAGTTCAACGATCACAATGGAGACCCCAAAAACCCTTAGGAGGATACGACCTCGGATGGAGAGCTATGACCAAAAGCTTGAACAACGGGCAACAAAACACGAGTTCTTGAGGGATCGGAACAACACGACGACATGTCGCAGCCCGGGTCATAAAGTGGAGGCTGACTGGAAGAGTGAGATGCATCAGAAACGACAAATGGAGTTCCAGAGAAGGAGGAACCTTTCCCAGGATGTCACGCCTCAGGATAATGAGAAGAACCAGTCAAAAGTCACCATGAGGACCAACCGGCAGAGAGTGCCTCTTGTACACAGACAGTCCCTCATATCAGCAGAGACGCTAGGAATCACCTGGCCAGATGTCCACTCTGTTGAGAAGGTAAGCACCATTACCGGTATGACCTTTCAATAATCTACGTTTGTTATTCAGAAATGTGGAAAGATTACAAAACAGACACTGTGTCATTTATTCTAACTTTTTTCACCAGGCAACATGGATCAACTCATCACCACTGCATGAGCCAGGTGGACTAAACAAAACAGGGCAGCTTCACAGAGCCATTTCACAGACACTAGCTCACACTCATCAACAGTCTTCACTGGTGATGCCTATTGATAGCCAAAATATAGGTAAAGTACAGAGAACACATTGCTCAATTGTTATTAAATTTCAATATTGATTTGAACAGTCTTTGTTTTTGGCTGGTGAACAGTATGGTGTTGATCTGTCCGTGTTAGTAAGGAAACAGGACCAGATTGACCTAGTAAAGTTATCCAGTCAGCTGGAACAGAGGACAGCCTGCTGTCAGACAGAGTAAGTACTGTACGCTAATGATCTCCACATGAAAACATGAATATGATACAATAGCTTATCTCTCAGGGCTCCGCGTGGCATAGTGGGCTAAGTCGCTGCAATTCAGGACAGTCTACGTCATGATAGTCAGTGGTTCGAGCCTGACTATGGGTTCCCTGACTTTCCCCGGACCTCCTGCACCATGTGTGCGCCCCTCACCATCCCACAGATCTGTCCAAGGAGTTGCAGAGCTGCCGACAAGGCAGAGTTAGTGGGGATTGGGGAGGAAAATGGGGGACAAAACATTAAATAAATGAACTGCATGTATACCACTTTGACTGCTGACAGCCAATCCCTTCCTATCACCAACAGGCATGGCTATATCACTGTAAAAGAGGCAGTAAGTAATTCCAGCATACCTTATCTCTGTTTTGGCAAGATTTCATTTTTTTTGCTAATCATTTGTAGGCCACAGCAATGAGTATCAATTTCCATTTACATAATAATGCCTCATTCTGTGTTCCTGAGAGTCTGCATTTTCATAACATTATAAAGAAAACATAACTATCAGTTGTGTTGCAAAGCAATGAGTATTGTTATCATATGGGAAATCTTGTGAGTGTCACACACATAATAACAATATAATATGGTTGACAGTTGAATACAAATGTTGGGGCACCCCTGGAAAAATGTATGTTATATCGAAAATTTCTTAGAACTGAAGTTGACCTGACCTTTACATGGTCAGTAGAGAGAACAGCACTACTTTCTCATTCAGCGACCAGATTACAAAAGCTGTATAAACTGTCTTTCTTAATATAGTGAGTTTGGATAAAAACTATTTAAATGAGACACTAATTCTTTACACTTTGCAGTGCTCATTTTGCCATTTGAACAGAAATTGCTATGTCATGACCAGTTGTGTTGCCACTGTGTTTGTCAATGGGCACACGCCAGTCCATTTTTGATATAAGCTATGCATTTTGTTTTGCAGTGTAGGGAATCGTTATCCGATATACATCTTTTTCAGATTTTTTTAAATATCAAGAAATAGAGTTTTTCAGTGTCTGAAATGAAAGAGCATGTAAGTCCATTGGAAGAGAACGTCATTAAAAGAGAATGTACACTATGTCCATTGTTATGGTTTGAATTCTACAAATATCACCTTAAATACAGGAGTATGATTTATTTGCATTCATTATAGATTTAAAATAATAAACAAAAACGTCCACAGCTTGGGCACCCTTTTGAACAATTCTTAATTTCCTCTTAAAAAGATCACTAATCACTGAAAGGTTGATTGGCTCATTAGCACTTCAATTAGTAAGGCAAAGGTAATTGCAGTGTTTAACTATTACTCTGACAAAACCACATACCTGATGGTTGGTCTGCCTGGTTTTAACAAGCTTGTGCTCCTCTAATCAGATGTCGGATGATTTATCTGAAGATAATTGACTTCTAATTGCCAGAAACATGTTCAAGAAATGCAGTTAAATAGAAAAATTAAAGTCAAAGCATGATCTTGAAATGAGTAATATCACAGAGACTTACCTGAAAACTGGTGAGATCTGCACAACAGAACCTATGTGTCACTGCAAAGTACCTTCAGAACAGTTTATCTAACACAGGAGTACTTCCTCAAAGGTCCACAATATAGGTCAACAACAAGGATCTGTGGGAGAATTGTCAGAATAATGGATTTTCTAAAACCATTTCACAAAACTCTAAAAACATCAAAGTTTTACAAAACAAAACCTTGACAAGACAGAATTATTTTTGTGCTTTGGACTTTGGACTGAAGTGACAGGTGTGTAGCTACCACAAAAGTGGATGTGTTTGGAGAAAATAGAGTGAAGCGTTTTAAGAAAACAACACATGGCAACTGTTAAGCAGCCAGTGAAACTGATTGTATTGTGAGGGTGGAAGGAAAAATTAAATCAACTACAGCTGTGGCCAAAAGTTTTGAGAAGACACAAATACTAATTTTCTCAAAGTCTGATGCCTCAGTGTGGATGATGGCAATTTGCATATACTCCAGAATGTCATGAAGAGTGATTAGATTAATTGAAATTAGTTGCAAAGTCCCTCTTTGCCATGAAAATTAACTTAATCCCAAAAAAAACATTTCCACTGTAATTCATCTCTGCCACAAAAGGACCAGCTGCCATCATATCAGTGATTCCCTTGTTAACACAGGTGAGAGTGTTGATGAGGACAAGGCTGGAGATCACTCTGTCATGCTGATTGACAGCCGCAGTCTGTGGATCGTAATTGGGGAGGGCAGGCTCATATTATGCTCCGGAACAGAGTGAATGGCACGGTGCACAACGCACCAAACCCAGTGTGCGATACCGTTCCATTTCCCCCAGTCCAGACAGTAATATGAGCCTGCGCTCCCAAATTAAGATCCACTGACCGCAGCTGCTGTTTGAGTTAGAATAACAGACTGGAAGCTTTAAAAGGAAAGTGGTCCTTGAAATCATTGTTCTCCCTCTGACAACCATGGTTACCTGCAAGAAAACATGTGCCGTCATTATTGCTTAGCACAGTAAGGACTTCACATGCAAGGATATTGCTGCTAACAAGAGTGCAACTAAATCAACCATCGGATCATCATGAACTTCAAGGAGAGAGGTTCAACTGTTGTGAAGAAGGTGTCAGAGTGCCCAAGAAAGTCCAGCAAGTGCCAGGACTGTCTCCTAATGTTGATTCGGGATCGGGGTACCACCAGTGCAGAGCTTGCTTATGAATGGCAGCAGGCAGGTGTAAGTGCATCTGCACACACAGTGAAGCAAAGACTTTTGGAGGAAGGCCTGGTGTCAAGAAGGGCAGCAAAGAAGCCACTTCTCTCCAGGAAAAAACTGATATTCTGCAAACGTACAGGGATTGGAATGCTGAGGACTGGGGTAAAGTCATTTTCTCTAATGAATCCCCTGTCCAATTGTTTGGGTTATCCAGAAAAAATCTTGTCTGGAGAAGACAAGGTGAGCGCTACCATCAGTCCGGTGTCATGTCAACAGTAAAGCATCCTGAGACCATTCATGTGTAGGGTTGCTTCACATGGTTACAAACACATCCTCTGAGAGGAATTTCTCCCAACAATCCAAGTTTGGTGATGACCAATGCCTTTTACAGCATGATGGAGCACCTAGCCATAAGGCAAGAGTGATAATTAAGTGGCTCAGGGAACCAAACATTGAAATTTTGGATCCATGGCCAGGAAACTCCCCAGACCTTAATCCCATTGAGAACTTGTGGTTGATCCTCAAGAGGTGGGTGGACAAACAAAAGCCCACAAATTCTGACAAACTCCAAGCATTGATTATGCAAGAATGGGCTGCCATCAGTCAGGATTCGGCCCAGAAATTTATTGACAGCATACCGGGGCAAATTGAGAGGTCTTGAAAAAGAAGGGTCAATACTGCAAATATTGACTCTGCATAAACTTAATGTAGTGTCAATAAAAGCCTTTGACGCTTATGGAATGTTTGTAATTATACTAAAAATATCTAAGAACACTGAAGCAGCAAACTTTGTGGAGACCAATACTTGTGACATTCTCAAATCTTTGACCACGACTGTACACTCTATATAATTGGTGACTCATATTTGCCACTATAATGCACTGTCTAGAATGCCAAGTAAACCTAATGTAATTCTCAGAACTTTTCACCACGACTGTAAATTTTTATGAATCCTACAAGCTGATGTCCAACTGTCACTCAGGACACTGAATCTAAAAGGAGGCTGGAAGTTCAGCAAGACAAACAATGGTCCAAAACATACTTCCATGAAATGTTTACAATAAATAAGGACAAAGGAATGTAAATATTATAGAAAATCCAGAGACATCAAACATGCAATGTAGGCAAGGAGAACCAAGGAGGATGACATGCTTCTCTTTGTTCCATGTAGGTCATGTCAACTTCTGTTCAGGGAAAGATTCATGTTATCCAAAATAACATGTTTTTTTTCATGGGAGCCCAAACGTCTAGATACAACAGTAAAAAGTGATATGAATGCTCTCTCTCTCATCTATGTAGGACCTCATTCAACTGGCTGAATACCTGCAGGTGTGTAGTTCTGTTCTGACTTTTATTGGAATATGTCATGATAATTCTTGTTGTGGTAGGCCTTTCAGTCAGAATTTCCCTTTGTATTACAACAAATCTGTTTCCATAGGAAGCTCTGTGGCGGGAGGATTCTCTGAAACAGAAGCTGACCCAACTGCAGCTCGCCACCTCTGCCTTACTGCTATCACACAACAACGTCTGGAAGGTGAAGACCTAGATGTTTCACATGCAGTGCTGATGCGATGTCCACAAAGCATTATCCATCAGTCTTAACCTATATGCACTCTGACAGACTGTGCTTACTGTATCTTGTCGGGGACTGCCATGTACGACTTGACAGGATTTTTTGTGAGCAATTGCTTTTTGTGACCTATAGCCATTATTTGGATGTCTGGTTCAACACTTCTCTAAATTAAGTAATAGTGCGTTTGTTTCAGTGCTCTGGCTTTTAACAGCCTGTGGTTTCAGATAGGAATTTAGGGCATTTCCAATCATTCGAGTGGAGTAGCTATGGTATCCTCCACAAGCTATCAATGACAAGCTGAGACAGAAACACCAAAGAAATGTAAAGACAGACCAGGGCACGTTAACCATCCTCCCTGTTTTAGTGAGTCTCATCTCTCTACCCACACAGAATTGTTACAAAGAGGACAAGATGAAGGTGAAGCTTGACGCACTGGAGTCAAAGCTCAAGATCTGTGTTCAGGTATGTACAGGCACAATGTCTGTAGTGGATTATGACCTACATGGATGAACATACAAAATGGCCGCCAGGCTGAAACACCAGAACTATAACGGTTTTTCCGTTGCTCAGAGGCTGTCAAGAGACGGAGCCAAGATGCTGCTGCTTCAGTCGGAGCAGCAGAGGGAGGAGCTGAAGGAGGTGGCCGTGGCAACGCTGCAGAGGATGACTGATCAGACAGCCAAGGCCCAGGACAGAGCTCACAGCCTGCAGGTAGGAGCTCAGACCAGGAAGTCAAATGATATTCATACAATATTTACAGAAATATTAAACTCGTGCACAGGATGAGGCAGGGGAAATGCAGCTTGTGAAATGACAGTGAAATGCATAATCACTTAAACTCTCTGTAGGTGGTGGGCTGTTGCTGTACTCTAGTCCTCCATGGGGAATCTCTTAGTTGGATCCAAGCATCAGCCAACACATTTTGGAACTCTTCATATGAGGAGTTTTGAAACCATTTTCCTTTTAAAAAAATGTTTGCATCGAAATTAACATTGCATTCTCAAATATGCACTGGAGTGTTTGTGTACAGTTTCAGCCACTAGTTGTAAAAATGGTGCTCATGAGCCAGAACTTGCAGAGCCAAGAACTTGACCAGATTTTTAGCATACTATGTCAATCAATTGGGTAACACATCATGTATAAGGATGTTGTACGACCCACAACACTATTGTACTGGTTTGCTAAAGACCTCGAAAGACATCTTTCAGAGACAAAATAATAAAATTGTATGTTATATTACAGTTTCACTACTTTGTGTATCCACCAGATGGCACTGCAGAACCTCCAGGCGGAGTCATCCCAGTTGAGAGAGCGCCTTGAGGAAGAGAAGAGGACATGCTCCCAGCTCAGGACCTCTCAGATGCAGAGCATAGACCATATTAACTTGTTACAGAGCCAGCTGGAGGTACATTATTCATACGGACAGACATTACTATACTTTTAAGGACCAACAAGGGATTTCCCTACCTGTAGGACATGACTCTCCCTGTCATCATCACTAATCCTAATGCTAACACAAACCTATAGGTATTCTTCTTTGTTTTTAAAGAGCAACCAAAAGTAAACAATCGAAATCTGTGACAGTATAAACATGCATGCACCCACATACAGCACTGTCAATGATGTTAGTGACATAATATGTAAATACCATTATGCATTTACTCTGGCATCAATCCAGAGTGTGAAAGGACAGGAGGCCACACTGCGAAAGCAGCTCCTGCAGTACCAGCTGACTGAGGCTGATCTCCACCTGAAGATCAAAACCCTGGAGGATCACCTGAACATCTGCAGTACACAACTAGAGACATTGACACGGCAGCAGCATGACACCAAAAAAGAGCACGATATCCAGCAGGACTCCACAGGTGAAGTACATCATACACCCACTAGCTGATCAAACAATTGGATTGGAAATTACCATAGTTTAAAGACTGGTTATTTTGACCATGTCATTTTATTGTCAAATGTGTTTACATCACTAGAACATCCCTTAGATGAGCAGTTTAATCCAGCTGTGTCACAACACCACAACAAGAAACAGACTATGATGGGAGACACCACCTTAAGGAGAAAGGTCAGTGTTCTTCACTCTGTCATCTTTTGTTCATAAGTTAGAGGGAAGGTGGTACCCATAGAAACTGAATGATTAGAGGTGCCATTCCAATGCAAATAAATGTAGCAGAATGGTCAGAGCGGCAGCCATTTTTATGTGTACCATTCCATTGCAAAGATCTAGCAGCCTACTTCCGCATTAAACCGATTTGCGTGTTGTTACTGTGACAACTGACGACAGTCGCCATTTTTTTGTGTACTAATCTAATGACCAGGCAAAACAGTTTAATAAGGCTTCTATAGATTTAATTTCTATGGTGGTACCATAAGCCACTGGAAAACTCATCTGTGCTCCAACTTCCCCTACATAAATACCTCTGACATCAAATTCTAAAGAATGCAGCAGTTATATACAACAGCAGCTTTTTTGAAGCTATCTATTTTAGTAGTTTTTTAACACTTTCATTTGTTTACAAATATGATCGTTTTAATTGATGAAAGATACAAGCAATTCAAAGCATCTAAATCAGGGGTGTCAAACTGGTTCCACATATAGTATCTTTTACCTTGTACCTGACTGATTGATTAGGTCACTAATTGGTTAGGGTCTCCTCTCACCTGGCAGTCTAGATCTTAATTGGGCTCTAATTGAAATTAAAGACCAAAAAACAGCATGGACTAGGCCCTCTGTGGAACCGGTGTAAATGGATCCATCCAAATTTGGAAGTACCAGCGAGGCATGAGTAGTAGAAGTGTATGGTCAATGAGGGTTAAGCCAGAGAACATGGAAATTCTAGCTAGTTGAATATAGGAACATACTGTAGGACAATAGAGGCCTTCAATGTGGCTGTCAATGCTAGATTATATTTTATCTTCGGTATGGCAGGACTATTCAACTCGTCCTACAGGGCTGAAACACTTCTGATTTTAGCCTTTTTTTCTGCTTTCTTTCTGTAATCAACTATGAAATAAAAGCAGTCATCAGAAGTGTTTCGGCCCTTCAGGACAGGAGCTAAGTAGCCCTGCTGTGTGGGTTCACTCCCCTGATGACCTGGATAAAATTATTTAATCTCTGAATACAGCAAACCCCACCAGTTTTACCAGGCCTAATTCAACATAGTGAAAGCCCTGAAGGGCATGTGTCCATACAAATAATGATGATTATTTTCAGTTCTCAATTAACTTGATGTTTATTAAATGTTGTTTTATTCCACCAAGAGACGCTGTCGTCCCTGTGCCATCCTGTCTCTGTTCCTGGTAATCATGGCGATGATCGTTTTGATATTGTTATTGGCCAATATTCCCACAAGGAATCAGCTATGGGAACTTTACAAAGAACTACAGGACCGGACAGAGAAGTATCTTGATGACATGACATTACCTCAGCATTGCTATAGGCCTCTGTGACCAAGTCTGGTTACTGGAAAAACTGGTTAAGGGACATTTTCTTAAAATTACATTCTGACTTGAATCTTTATTAAACTCAGTTAGCACTATTGTGAAGGATACGTTATATCCACAGTTTTATCCAAGTCTTTTTGATTCACGGTCAAACCGTAAATGCTGATTGGCTAAAATATGTATTATATAAGTCCTTACCATAAGTATGACATCACATACATTTTGTTACAGAGAGTTTTAATTGAATTGGTAACCAGTTAAAAACAGCAATAAAGCATTTGTATTGTATTGCAAATACTAAACATGTAAGGTACTGTATCCAAGCACTGCCACACGGTACTTAGAAACAGCTCTAAGGTCTGGTATATTAGCAATATATATTATATTTATATATTATATATTAGCAATATACCAACCGCTGGTAATGTATTGGTTAATCATGTGTTTATATTTTCTGTGTCATGTTCATGCTTATTTTTATAATCTTAGATATAAAAAGATATGTTATCATACAACTTGACAGTAAAACTGACATTTTAAATAACTGACCACTTGCTTATTTTCAGACTTTTATTATTTTAAAAAGGACAATACCACTCATTAGGATACAAGTGTTGACATCTAACCATGAGACACTAACATATACCAAAATTGCAGGACCCTCTTTATAGTCATTTCATAGACTAAAGTAAATGGTTTAAGAATACAGATTATTTAAATATATATATAAACTATCCTAGATATTTCTTTTTACCAAATAATAGTCTCTTAACTTTTATTTTCCACTAGTACTAACCACTGCATCCCAGTAGATGGCATCACTCTTAACATGACATGATGTTGAATCTATCTGAATGGAGACAATGAAGGTTTACCATAACAAACACAACGGCAAAGTATACAAATCACATCGAAAAAGGGATCTCAGCAGTCAAGAGATAATTAGAAAGAAGTGTGACTCAACCTGTGCGTATCACCGGAGAAATAATACAACTTTGCATAATAGGTCAACAACTAACTAAAATGCTTTAGTACTAAATCAAATGTCTGTGATATACTTCATGGGTTAAAAACAGATTTTAAATAGAGCATGTTTTATGAGCAACAAGGAACAGCACGAAGCTTACCAATCATTCAGTAGTACTGACTAGACTGTGTCAATAAAGATCAAGGTTGTCTGTAACTCATTGACTAGGTCCCCAGAACTTTGTCCCATAATGCCATCTGCTGCAGCTCTAGTTCTGTCCATATGAAGCACAACTAATATTCCACCATGCTTAACCGACAGCCACATTAGCAGTCAAGATGTGCAATGCCTGCTAGCAGCATTTACCACAATAGAAACACATGGCCCATTGGAACATCTCATTAAACATTATAGTAAAGGGGGCGCTAAATGTATGTCATCCCTCTATTGTATTCAGAGGAACACACCTCTTGACTAAGTACTATTGGTCTCTTCTCAGGCTGTGTATGGGTTGGGCTGATCTGGCAGGGCAGTGGTGGGTGGCTTCACTAGGCCTGCAGGGCCTGGGGCATGTGCATGGTCCCGGGGGGTAGAGCTTGAGGCCAGCCTTCCTGGCCCTGGTGGGTCTGTAGGAGGCGGTAAAGCTGCTTTAAGTGGGTCACAATGTTGTCCTTGATGTCCGGGTTGGAAATCTGCAGGCGTACGCTGCCGCTGTCGAAGGACCGCATGCAGTCACCAGAGAACATCTCAGTGATCATACGGGCCACCACGGGGATGATCTGGAACAGAGCAGCAAAACTCATCACAGCAGACATCATCATCACAGCTGACATCATCGTCACAGCTGACATCATCGTCACAGCTGACATCATCATCACAGCTGACATCATCATCACAGCTGACATCATCATCACAGCTGACATCATCATCACAGCTGACATCATCATCACAGCTGACATCATCATCACAGCGGACATCATCATCACAGCGGACATCATCATTACAGCTGACATCTTTTAATTGGCTTTCAAATAGTTGTGGTATGAACCATCCTAATATAAAGACAGGTTGGTACCTGCACCATGATCAGCTTCCGCTCCCTGGGTCTGCCGTCCGGCCACTCTTCTCCAAAGCAGAGGTTGATGTCGAAGGCAGGAGGACTGGCTGACTGGCCCCTCTGATGAGCAATGACGCCTGCACATATCCAACACAAGCCAATCAGTCATCACAGCCTTTACATGGGGCTTGTAATAACAGGGTTAAGAGTTTGACTCCCAAGGGGGGTTAGTTTAAAAATGTATGCCGTCAGACACTGAGAACTTCAGCTTAATTGCCTGAAATATGATATTGATTAGTGGGATGGTTACCATCCTACTTACCGCTAAGGAAGGACTCCAGGCAGAAAAGCTTGATCTTCCTCTGCCTCTCTATAAGGTTTGGCGCGTTGGGGTTGGGGGCGCAGGGGCCCGACCAGTACACTTTGCATTGGCAGAGGCGGACGGCATAGATATCGTGGCCACTGATCTCCAGGATGAGCCCTCGGTCCATGACGTCCAGCAGGCGGTTGGTGAACACCCTCTGCTTGTCGTTGGCGATGTGCTCGGTAGTGGGGAACCTCAGCTGCTCCAGACTGACAGGGCCAAACAACTCCTCCTGGTTCACCATGGGTCCCAAGTCTCCGTAGAACAGCCTGCAGCCCTGGGGGTTACTGACCGTCATGGCCGGACATACGTCCTTCCCCCGGTACTGGAACTGCACCTCCAGGTCTGTCACTGGAAGAGACACATAAAGACAAAAGGTTGCTTTCATTACTTGGTCTGTTTGGGGCAAAGTACTGTATACAATGACTGAATACATTGCTGCATCTGTGGCCCTGGTCCTGGAACGCTACTGTGCTGATTGTTTTCACTCCAACCCTAATTTAGCACACCTGATTCTAACAATCAGCTGGTTGACAGGCTGAATGAGGCTACACTCTTTGTCATTGGAGTGAAAGCCACACAGTTGTAGCTCTCCAGGACCAGGGTTTGGAGACCCCTGTTCTAGCTTGACAGTTTTTCTTGTCAGTGTCCTCACTGGGCAACGAGCTGATCCACATCTCTGGGGAGGAAAACATAATGTCAGCCATGTGTGGGGGGGGCATGTCCAGTGTAGGGGGCGGTGCCATGTCTACGGTGGAAGTTTGCATCTCCACATCTAAGGGCTCCTCTTTGGGCCATGTTTTGACCTCCTCTTTGGGCCACACTTCAATGGACGGGGGACAGCTGGAAGGTTGGAGAGGTGACACTGACCCTGGAGGTGACCACATGAGAGCAGGGCTGGTACCTGATTGGTTATAGAGAAGCACACAGTGGGATTAGCTGACATACCAAAAATAAATCCAGTACATTCTTCAAGTGGTACATCAAAACTATACAAAAATGTGAGGGACATTATCAAGAGCAGCCTTTCTTAAGCACAGCACTGTAAGTAATGTATCTGGACTGTCAGGTAGATTGTGTAAATACTACAGGAAACCATCAATAAAGAGAGACTTTAATAAGAGCTATTTGAAGTGACTAACCATTGGATGGTGGATAGGGAGGGAGTGGCTCTGGGGTATCTGGTTCATCTTCATCCCCATCATTTGGTGTCCAAGACCCAGGATCTGAAGACCCTGAGGACAAACAGAACACAACTTACAAAAGTGATGCTACCAAATTTTACTAGTGACTGTATCTGTATAATTATTATATCTTTATGTAAATGTTGGCCAGTTACCTGGGTTACTGAGTGGTTGTGGGATATCACAGACATCATAGATCTTTAGAGGGTTCATGGGGACTTCTTTAGTGCCGTCGTAGATGAGGTTGAACTCCCTGCTCTTGTTAAGGGCACAGCGCAGCTGGGCTTTCCACTTGGCAGGGTCAGGCTCATCAGCACCCTCCTGGAACTTCCCCGTCTCCACTGCCCAGGCCTGCCAAAGACGGGAAGGATGAGGAACACATTCTGAAGCACACATTTACATCCACCTTCTGTGGTCACATCTACATTCAGCACATTCGCAAAACATTGTCCAACATGGAGTGTTACAGATACGTGCATTGTTCACCTTGAAAATGGTGTTCTCTTCCTCGTGCTGGGGAGTGTGGCGCGTAGCGTGTTTCCATGGGATCCTGAAACGTTTGTTCTCCCGGTCGATCCACACCAGGCCTGGGTAATGCCCACTGTCCACCTGGGTTACTAGCCAGGGTTTGAGCCGGACACGCCGCGGGGTCACCGCCATGCTTAATGACTGAGGAAAAGAGCAACCATAGAGTTAGATATACATGGTACACAATTGTTTGGATTTTGTGACCTTGACAAAACACCTTACCCTGCATCGTTTTAATCAAAACAGTGTAATGTCAGTGTATTCCTGATCATTTAGGTCCTTTGTCCTCAAAGACTGTAGATCATGTGAAGATGTTATGAGTAATTATGGACTCATTACTAAATTTTAATAAACAGATTGGTGCCATTGTTAAAGGTAGCTTTTTTAACTTGAGATCAATTGCTAAAGTAAAACATTATCTATCCAGTAAGGATTTGGAAATTGTGGTTCATTCATCTCATCAAGGATTGACTATTGTAATTCTTTATATATTGGTCTCACCCAGACTATGCTAGTCCGCCTACAGTTAGTGCAAAATGCAGCAGCAAAGCTTCTAACGGGGGTGAGAAAAAGAGATCATATTACCCCAGTACTGCAATCCTTGCCTTGGCTTCCTGTTAAATTCAGGATAGATTTTAAAGTTCTCTTGTTTGTCTACAAGGCCCTCTCAGGTCTTGCCCCACAGTACATCTGTGATCTTATTACTCCCTACTACACCCTCTCAGGTCTTGCCCCACAGTACATCTGTGAGCTTATTACTCCCTACTCCCCTTCTAGAGCTCTCAGGTCCTCTGATAAACGGCTTTTAAAGGTCCCTCGTTGTAATTTAAAATCAAAAGGTGATCGTGCTTTCTCTGTGGTAGGTCAAACTCTGGAATAGTCTCCCACTCCAAGTGAGGTCAGCGCCATCAATTGCCATTTTTAAGTCCTATTTAAAACATATTTATTTTCATTAGCTTTTAAATATGTTCTTTGAATAGGTGTTTTATCATTTTTGTAAAAGCACTTTGGGGCAACGTCTGTTGTTTGAAAATGTGCTATATAAAAAAAGCTTATTTGATATGATTTGATTAATGAAAAAACTGTATGTGCTACGACAGGATAGGCCTACCACATCTTGAT
Organism: Umbra pygmaea; assembly: GCA_016801145.1. Lineage (NCBI taxonomy): Eukaryota > Metazoa > Chordata > Actinopteri > Esociformes > Umbridae > Umbra > Umbra pygmaea. The sequence goes on from JACXGM010009510.1 coordinate 17,116, forward strand.
TGAGTAAGGCACGTAATAACCAACATTATATTCAATATTCCAAATTAATAATTGCCCAAATGCATCATTAGACAGCTTTAAAAAGCACACCTTAGAATGTTATAAGTCCCAGATTATTACATTTTCACATTCACTACATGAATCAACCGTATATCATGAAGCCCTTTTTAACACTAGCACAAACATAGCAATAGCTAAAGATCAGTCGAAATGTCGTATTAAACGATAATCCTGCGATATGTGCAGGACGTTAAAGGTCCGTTGAGAATAACACGTAAATTAATCAATTTCCAAATATTCTTCATAAATAATAATATCTGCTCGCATTAAAAATATATAATATTGGTTAAAAAAATTGAAAATATATATTCAATTTTAAAATTAGTTTTACTGCAAGGGAAACTGGATCTACACATTTGAACATCATACAGAACACTTATTTCGTAATTTACAGCGACATCTTTATTAGTCTAATATAAGTCTTATTATCAAAAAACTATTAAAAAAACTATAAACTATGAAAAACTTGCAAAATATCCCCATGTACGTATACTGCTGCGAAACTCACCTGTAAATGTATTTGACTACTGACCAGGAAGTAGCCTACTTTCTATCCGGGATAAAGTAGAACCCCAATCTTCAGGTAAATGGTATACTTTAAAAGGTGTATGTCGTCAACATTTCAGATAAATGTGAAGATAGCCAACGAGTATTTCTATTTCTGGAACAATTGTGACAATGTTGTTCACAACACAGCGAGAAGTCGAGGCCTCCGCGCTTCCTTTTCCTTCCCGAAACTCAGGTAGAGTCGTGACGTAATACACGATTCATCCTGGCACACCTTTCCAGCTGGTGAAAAAAACTGACTTTCGGTGCAGATTAGTCAGCTGCTTGTAACCACAATGACCAAATGCTTCACAATATTTACATTTGAATGTGGTTGCCACAATAATCTGTCGAATCGCCATGTACCTCTCTAGATATGTAAAAAGGGTTATTTGCAATTGGAAACAAGCCGATTGTAGTGCAATCAGTCATCCAGTTGTAGGTTAATTAAAATGTGTATTTCATTTTATTATAACAGCGTTATTGTTACATCGGTCCATCCATCATAACTTTACTGTTATGGTGCAGCCACGCCCAGAAACAGCCGACGGCCCTTTCCCCCAATGTGGTCGTCAGAAAAGACCCCAACAAACAAGGCGCTCGTGTCAGGCAGAGGTGGGACCAAGTCATTGTTTTCAAGTCATAAGTCACATTTGGCTGCAACAATGAGACTTCTAATGTTCATGTTGCCTTCAGAATAAAGGTCTGCAGAGTATCAAAGATTACTTTGTAATGTTCTCTACATTATCTACATAATTTAAGCTCTAATAATGGCTCAGCGTGCTCCACCTTATGACATACTTTAACCTATGCAATTATGAAATAGAAAATGTTCCTCATTTATAATTTCCCCTAAATACATTTTACCTTTGAACATGTAGCTTACATAATACAAACTAAAACTATAGACACTCTGCAGACCTTTATTCTGAAGGCAACATGAAAATAAGAAGTCTAATTGTTGCAGCCATATGTGACTTGTGACTTGAAAACAAAGACTTGGTCCCACCTCTGGTGTCAGGTCTTCACTGAAGTTGAATGTCTCAGTTTCTGCAACACGTGTGAGTTTATTTATAGGCCAGTCAGATAAGCGAGTTGTGTTGTATTTGGGGTACATGTTTTCCTACATTTTCAGAACCAAAATTCCACAAAATAACTTGAAATTACATGCAACATGGCTATTTATTTTACTATATGTTTTTATATACATATGATTTAGGTTTAAAATTAAGGTCTGGTTTAGGAGAACCAATTAAGTTTCGGTTAAGATTAGGTTCAGGAAATTAGTAATAAAACACTAGGTGTGTCTCTATCCTTTAAGTTGCTCTGGATAAGAGTGTTGGCTAAAATGAAAGAAAAAAAGAACTTTCAATTTTTCTGGGGCATCATGTTATATTAAGGGAGATATAATGGGCTCCAAAATGACTGGCACCCCTGAATGTCAATGCACAAACAAAACTTTAAAACATAAACAGTATTTTATAGAGATAAACTCAAAATACCAATGTGAGAAACACTGTACTTCATTAATGTTGCAATGGAACTAATCAAAATCATAAAATTATTTAACTCAAAGAAATGTAACCTAAATCAAGATTCCATAATTATTGGAACATTCCTCTATGCATATCCGTTCAAGATCCTTTACATTCTTGGGTTTTCACTTATCAACTTCTTTCTTCAACTCAGACCACAGATTTTCCATTGGATTGAGGTCCGGCGACTAAGATGGCCAAGGCAGTATATTGATTTTGTTGTCACCGAAACATTTTTGTGTGGATCTTGGTTTTGGGTCATTGTCTTGTTGGAAAGTCCATTTACGGTCCCAGCCTTCTGGCAGAGGCAACCAAATTGTCAGCCAAAATGGCTTGTTACTTGGTGGAATTCATTATACCATTAATCATGACCATTGCCCCTGGACTTCTGGAATTACAACAGGGCCAAAACATCACTGACCCACCACCATATTTCACCATGGGTATTAAATGTCTCTTCTTGTTGTTTTGATGCCAAACATGCAATTTTGGTCTCATCTGACCAGAGCACCATCTTACAGTCATAATTTAAATGACGTCTGACCCCAAGCACCTGCATCTATGTATTGGAATCTTCTGGCAACCCTTCCAATGAGGCTGTGGTTCTGGTGTCTGATGGTGCTTTTTGAAACCTGGTGACCCCAAGATGCCACCAAGGCCTGCAATTCTTTCACAGTGATTCTTGGGGATTTTGTTGCTTCTCTCTCAATCCTCCTCCCTTTCTTGGGGGGCAAAATGCATTTGCGTGCTCTACCCGTGAGGTTCAACTGTTTCATATCTTTAGATTTTTTTAATATTTGCAGTGACAGTACTCAATGATATAGTCAATAGTTTGTGAATCTTCTTGTAGCCATTACCAGATTTCTGGAGTTGTACGAACATCTGTCTTTTTTGAAGTGCCAGTTCTTGTTTTCTTCATGGTGTTGGACGACAAAGGGTTATTGCATGCATGTTACCTCAGTTTTATACCCTAATGGAACAGAAAGTAATGTTGCAATAATCAATGTTAATTCATTGCATAGAGAGAACAACCAAATGGCATTACATAAAGTGAATAATTGTAACTAAACATAACATTAATAAAGTTATAATATATTTAACAATACACAGCATTGGCGCTAGCTATAGACAAGAACCGTTCGCCTGGCAACACTACAGTATATTTTGCCTGCAACACAAACTTTGATTTTCCTTTTTCAAAATAATAGCGCGTAAGTCATTACAATAATCATGCTTAATTAATTGCATAGATAGGTAGTGTGTCCATGTTCATGTGTTGCTAAAATTTGTCTATTATTGGAGTCTAGTAAATATTTTACAAATGTAATCATGTTTTCACAAGACACTGACAATATATTCAATCAAATTGTGTGTACAACATATTTGTTTCTGTTTTTAATAAAAAGTTATTAGAAACATGTTAAATTATTATTTTTTGCTATCACATGCTCTTATTATTTCTTTACACACAATACAATTGCATTTGGTTACAATTCACTAGCTTTATAATTAATTAACATAGATTTTTGCAATTAATTAAAATGAGCGCTATTGTATTAAAAAAACAAAAATCTGAGTTTGCCTTGCTGGCATAATAGTGTTATTGTTTTGATTGAGAGACCCCTAGTGGCCAAAAACTACATATTGTGAGAGGTGTCTGGCTGCAGACCTCACGTGTCAGGCTGCTTCCATTGCAGGCTCAAGTGTCAGGCTGCCTCCAGTGTCAGGACCGGAAATAACAAACATTTTGTGGGTTGTTAATTCGATGTAAGCCTTTCCCAAACCCTTACCCTAACCTTAACCACTCAGAAACCTTGCAGTTTATTCGATCTTAGCCTTACCCAAACCCTTACCCTAACCTTCACTACTCAGAAACCTTGCTGTTAACTCCATGTAACATGTGTTATATCTACGCTATTTACTGTTCTCGCTGTAATTTCGGGAGTGGGCGTAACTTGAAGGGTCGCGACTTGAAGTCTTGCAGGCTGCAGACAGATACTATTGGAAAAGTTCGTTATTTCCGGTCCTGACACTGGAGGCAGCCTGACACTGGAGCCTGCAATGAAAGCAGCCTGACACGTGAGGTCTGCAGCCAGACCCTCTTGCATATTGTACCTTTAAATAAGTAGTATTTAATTCCTGGTTTAATTGTGGTAGATGTTAATGAAAATAACCTTTAAGGGTTTGATTGTGAAACCTTGATTTGAAGGACATTGATTTTTAATTTAATCAATAAATTATTTTGGTTGGTTCCAGTGACACATTAATAAATAACAGTATTTCTCACATGTTGGTATTTCAAGTTTTTCTCTGTAATTGTATTGTTTATACAGTATTTGTTTTTTACAGTATTGTTTGCATTGACAGTCGGGGTTGCCAGTAATTTTGGAGCCCACTGTAAGTACTCATTGAAGAGGAAGGTTTTCAGATGTTTCCTGAAGATGGGTAGAGACTCTGCTGTTCTAGCCTCCAGTGGAAGCTGATTCCACCATTGAGGAGCCAGGAAGGAGAAGAGTTTTGACTACTTGGATTTGGAGCTGACTTCTCGAAGGGGTGGGATATGGTGGCAGTATGAAAAGTCTGTGGAGGGATATATGGTTTAAAGCATTGCCTGAAGTTAAGGGGGAGGAGCTCCTCTTGCTGCTCCGTAGGCAAGTGCCATTGCCTTGTAGCGGCTAGCGGGTACAAGCTTCAACTGGGAGCCAGTGGGGTGTGTGCAGAAGTGGGGTGATGTGGAAAAACTTGTGAAAGTTGAACACCATGTGGTCCGTTGCATTCTGAAATAGTTGTAGTGGTTTGGTGGCTCATACTGGAAGCCATGCCAAGGTTCTTTGCACTTTGGGATAGCAAGACTGCAGTTATCAAATGTGATGGAGATGTCCTGGAGCAGACAGGCCTTCCCACAGAAGAATAACAGCTCAGTCTTGAGCTTAAGGTGGTGTGCCGATATCCGCCAGGCATGCAGAGAGGTGTGTTATCACCTGGGAGTCAAAAGGGTGGAAGAAGAGAAACAATTGAGTGTCATCATAGCAGTGATAGGAGAGTCCATGTGAGGTTATGACAGAGTCAAGGGATTTGTAGAAAGAGAAGAGGAGCGAGAAGAGGAGATGGTCTATAACAGACCCTTGGGGAACACCGGTGGAGTGTAGGTGCAGCAGTCAAAAGCCCTCTCCATGTCACCTTGTGAGACCGGCCTGCCAGGTAGAACGCAATCCAGGAGTGTGCAGATCAGGAGATGCCGAGATCTGAGAGGGTGGAAAGTAGGATGTGATGGTTCACAGTGTCGAAGGATACAGATAGATCTAGAAGAATGACAACAGAGGAGAGTTAGTTGGGCCTTGCGAAGAGCTTCTGTTACATGGAGTAGAGCAGTCTTAGTCAAGTTGCCCGTCTTAAAGCCTGACTGGTCGGGGTTGAGAAGATCATTCTGAGAGAGATACGTGGAGAGTTGTTTGGACTCTGCATGCTCAATTGAATTGGACAGAAAAGACAGGAGGGATACCAGTCATCAGAGGGGTCTAGTGCTGGATTCTTTAGGAGGGGAGAAACTTTCACTACCTTGCAGTCTGAGGGGACACATCTGGTGGTCAGGGATGAGTTGATGAGAGAGGTGAGGAATGGAAGGTCTTCAGAGATCTCCACAAGGCTAGATCATTCAAATGATGGCAAATAAAGGTGTGCCTCTCTAAACCATGTCTAGTGTGTGTGAAGAAGTAGCTTTCACTGAGACATGGCTCTTTAACTGTCAACTGACTACTGATTGATTTGATTGGCTACACCGATGACCGCAAGCCTATATAAAGTGCCTCAATTTGTATAAATAGGGGACATGTTTCCTGTGAAATAGGGAAAGTAAAAGAAGTTGCTGTTATTGTTTTAATGAAAGTAAGCTATTCACATGAGGATTCCCCATCTTTGTTTCATGACTTTGAGAGCATTGGCCAGCTACAGTGTTCCCTTAACATTTGAGGTAATACAGAAAGAAAACATTATAAGAAGTATATCGACACTAATTAAACATTGATTAAAAATGTGGCTTCAATACAATAGGTGTACCTTTCAGTGTCCAGAACCTCTCTACACAGTAAAAACTGCAGTGTTGATTTCATCTCCCTAGATAACATATGGTCCCACTCTATTTTGAGTAAAATTAGATTGACTCTGCTCAGAGTTAAATATATTTGAGTGTCTTGTCTGTTATGTCACTCAATCAAATACAATTTATAAAGCCCTTCTAACAACAGCAGTTGTCACAAAGTGTTTTGACAGATCCCCGGCCTAAAACCCCCAAGAGGAAGCAACATCAAGAGATGCACAGTTCTACACAATTTAACTCTGAGCGGAGTAAATCAGATTTGACTTAAAATAGAGTGGAACCATATGTTATCTAGGGAGAGTAAAATCAACACTGCAGTTTTTACTGTGTATGTTTCTTCCTAGGTTCCACTTACTAGGGAGTTCTCTAGCCACTGTGCATCACTTGTTGTTGTCAAAGCACTTTGTGATGACTGATGTTGTTAAAAGGTCTTTATAAAATAAATTTGATTGATTGATGTAATGTCTCACACACTGAAGGCAGTATAAAACAATGTCAGGACTGAAAATAACAAAGATATACTAATATGTTGATACATTTCTAAACTATGTTGATACACCTATAAACTATGTTGATACATCTCTAAACTATGTTGATACATCTCTAAACTATGTTGATACATCTCTAAACTATGTTGATAAATCTCTAAACTATGTTGAAACATCTCTAAACTATGTTGATTAATCACTAAACTATGTTGAAACATCTCTAAACTATGTGATACATCTCTAAACTATGTTGAAACATCTCTAAACTATGTTGATACATCTCTAAACTGTGTTGATAAATCTCTAAACTATGTTGATAAATCTCTAAACTATGTTGATAAATGTCTAAACTATGTTGAATCATCTCTAAACTATGTTGAATCATCTCTAAACTATGTTGACTCATCTCTAAACTATGTTGATAGGTCTCTAAACTATGTTGATACATACTTGAGCTTCTTCTATATTTCAAGCCTAAATATTTGCTTTTCAGGCAGCATCAGAATCAAATTCATTCATGTCATCTCTCAAAAAACAGAATTGCATACATTTATTTACTATACACATATGATGTTTGTTCACTGTGAAATTAAATATTCATATAATATAAAATGATGCTACACATCTAAAATGGTTCTTTGTTTTAATGCATACCGATCATAAGCGAGTGCACTTGAATTGGAGAAGGATGAGTAACCCATTAATCTAAACGTTGTGTTTACTGCAAATGCAATGACTCAGCTGATGGTGCATCATAATGCAATATTTCAACAAGTCCATGTAGAGCAATTTAAATAATATATTTAGTTAATTGTGTTTCACATTCATAGTATCGCTGGGGATTCAACAATGTCACTCTGTCTTGACCCTCTCTGTTTTCTCACATTTATACAAAAAATCAAATAACATGTAATAGTGGTGCAGAACTACGGGTCTGTATGCCAGACACACACACACCCATACATTACACACACAGTACACACACAGCATATTGATAGCCATATAGATCACATGAAGATAAAAAATAGAGAGTAAATTGTGGCATAAATTCAATTATATGTGACATCTAGATTGGGGGGGAACCTTACCATCTCCATTAGTATCAATTTTGTTGAACACCATGTTTGTAAAGTATACTGCTGACATCTCATAGCTTACACAATTGATGGCACAGATTGAGTATTATAAAAGCAGAAGATGAAAAAGCTTAAGGTCTTCATTAGGCAAACATTTAACAGAAAATTATTTTCAAATACAACCAGTAGGTGTCGGTCAAGACTACCAAATTGTTTATTTGACATTCTGTACACACAGTACATGTACTACACTGTACATGTACTACACTATACATGTACTACACTGTACATGTACTATTTAACAAAATAATAGTTACAGTATTTTCTACATTTAAATAAAATAAAAAATTGTAATTTAGCAGACGCTCATATCCAGAGTGACTTACAGTAAAGTAGTGAAAGCATTTTAATGTTTAAACAGTGAGTCAAAAAAGTCTGTGCTGGAAATCATATAATTAAACATGAAACCACCCCCTCATGCCTTATTGCCCTATTGTATAATTATAATAATAGTATGTTTGTAAATCAATCAAAATTTGTTTTGGTTTGTGTTGCATGTCCTACTCTATGTGAGACACATTCTCAGAGGGGGGTCACAGCCAGGGAATCTTTTATTATTGATTTTGAAGCTGCAATTATTATAAGGTGCTTCACACTAAGTAAAGGACATAGAAAAGCACTATTTCTGGTAGAAAATACTTAATTGAAGTTGATGGGCACATACGAAATTCTGGACTTAAATGGATTGGAGTTAAATACATTAAACCCAGTGTGAGATCCCATTTCATTTACTCTAATCCAGATAGTAATATCAGCACATCCTCCTCAATTAAGTTTCACCAGCCTCCACTGATTTCACATGATTTGTCTTTCAAATGATTTAGCTCTGCTTCCCATTGCTTACCCCAAGCCATCACAGACAGAGTTCAACATGGCCTATTTCTACCTTAAAAATGAGAAGTAGTTCTCCACTGTCAAGGCCACCACTCCCGTCCACATCGTACAGTTTAAAGGACCAACGCAGCTTCTTCTGTGCACCTCCCTTCAGCACAAAGACTAAGTGCTGCCACATACTCCATGGGGGTAGAGCCATCCCACAGAACATAGCAGACCATAGCACATCTCTCCGTATAAATAAACAATGTGATTAATGTTGCACTGATGAGGAAACTTTGTATACAGAAACTACTAGAATACTAGAGCAGTCTGAAACATACAATTTTGAAATGATCTGTATTATGTTATGTTGTGCAGATTATACTGAAATAAGGTAGAATCAAGGGCGTATTAACAGTGTTAGATGCAGGCAATGTGGTTCCCCTAAAAAATATATACATATCTATAAATGTATATTTACACATTTTTCTCCTTTCCCAATTGGTCATGTCCAATTACCTCTGACCTTGCCTTACCGGCAACGTTCTTCAACTTGCGACTTGGCATGTTTGGCAAGTCTACATTTTCTTATCCAATGATGTCCTGCAAAGCAGTGAGTCAGCCTACTATGTGATGCAAAGCCCTCTCAGTTTAATCAGTTAGTCCTAATCACATCTGTACAGTTTAGATTTGATCTTTAACTCTGCTACTAGTTGACAAGTGCTTGGGAAGCAACATAGGTGCTGCAAATTTACCAGCACTGCCTAGGGATCAGGTACATTTTGCAGGACTTCTTGATCTCATCATGATCTAGCAACACTTCTAGTAGTGTTGGGCAAAGGCAAAATTGATGCCTATGAGAAAAGCTTTCTATCCTGATCTTACTTCAGGTTTTTGTGATATTATTTACTTTTATTTTACCAGGCAAGTTGACCGAGAACATACTTTCATTTGCAGCAACATCAAGGAGAATAGTTAGAGAAAGGAGAGTGGGAATGAGCCAATTGAATGCTGGGGATGATTAGTTTGCCAAGATGTTATATGAGGGCCAGATTGAAAATGTTGCCAGGACACTGGGGTTAACAATGCTACTATTGTAAATACACACCATTGCATGTAATACATAAATCATAAAAAATTATTAAACTAGTGAAAACACCAGTTGCTAATTTAACCAAACAATTTGGTTTGCAAAATGGGTAATATGATCACATATATAGAGTACTCTCCAGAATTATTGGTCCCTTAACGATTAAAAACGATATAAAAACTGTCATTTTTGCTTCTCAGCTTCATCTCACATTCAATATATGAGAAAATCTAAACCTTAAAAGACCTAAAATGTAAAATACTTAAAACAAAAAAATTCTCCTTCATAAAAAATAAACATGTATCTCAAAAACATGTAGAAATTATTATCACTAGGCATGCATATGGTGTGACCCAGACAATCACATTTTATCTTGTGCCTACAGCATGGGGAAGGTCCGAGAACACACAAAAGAAATGAGACAAAGGTTGTTAACCTTTTTTTAGTCAATGGCTGTAATAGATAACCTGAAAATCAGAAAATAACCAACTATACTGCATTCCAAATTATTATGCAAATAGGAATTAAGTGTCATAAACATTAAATATTTAGCTTTTTAATCAAACTCATAGATGGTATTGAGTCTCCAGGCTCTTTG
>JACXGM010009511.1:0-15283 GCA_016801145.1 Umbra pygmaea
AGGTCCTTCTCAAGAAATTAGCATATTGTGATAAAGTTCATTATTTTCCATAATGTAATGATAAAAATTAAACTTTCATATATTTTAGATTCATTGCACACCAACTGAAATATTTCAGGTCATTTATTGTTTTAATACTGATGATTTTGGCATACAGCTCATAAAAACCCAAAATTCCTATCTCAAAGAATTAGCATATCATGACACACACACACGTGTCAGAAGGCAGAGCAGAGTGTACACAATATAATCTTCTAATCTAGTAAACATTGTGTTTCATGGTAACATGTTTTCTGTTCTTCTGCAGGATCATGTGTAGAAACATTCGAGACTGCTTTCTTGACCGAGACAGAGGTAATATAGAGATGGATTTTGCTAAAAGATTGGTGGTGGTATATATGTATTATCTAGCTTTCAGGTAGGTATATTGATAATAATAATACAACTCCAATTACAAAAATGTTGGGTCAGGAAATAAAATGCTAATAAAATCAAAGAGGAGTGATTTGTAAATGTACTATAAACAATAAATGTATAAAAACACGGTATTTGATGTTTAACCTAATCAATAGTGCTAGCATGGCCTACATGCAGTCCTGACCTGTCTCTGATTGACAATGTGTGGGGCACTATGAAGCACAAAATCTCTCAAATGTTGTTAAAACTAAAGGTGATGTTACACAGTTGTAAACAGTCGACACTCCTTTTTTGGAGTGTGTTGCAGTCATCAGATTTGAAATTAGTGTATTTCTGTTTCATAAATTAAATTCACAAAGTAAAACATCCAATAATTTGTTGATAATGTGTTTTCAATATAGTACAGAGAAAAAATAATTTTCTAAATACTTTGTTTTTAGTTTTAGTTTTGTTTTGTTTTGTTAATTTGTTTTGCATTTTTCATAATGTCACAACTATTTGGAGAAACAAGCCAAAGACATAAGCTGTTGTTGTTTCCTAGCTACATTGTATTTAATAATTATCTTGAGATCACTGTATTCGCACCCTTCTCTGCCTTAACCTCGATTACGTAGTTTGGGAGGAACAACTACATCATTTGGGTGGAGACATAGAAAGACATACAGAATGGGTGATGTCATACTGTAATAATACTGCAGCTTACAAACACAAAAAAGTGTATGTATTGATCATTTAAAAATATGAACAAGTGATTGAGATGGAATGTGACAGTACCCCCCTCAAAGGGTGTAGCCCCTTGAGGCACCCAAAACTAGTCTGCTGTAGGTAATAATTTTGTTTATTCTAAATTAGAACCTGTTTTGATGTCTAGTTCCTATCTTTTGTACACAGAATAATAAGCTACAAGTTTTCATTATACAGTATGTATGTATAGGGAGGGTGCACAACATACTGACTCTAACCACTGAGCCATCTGTCAACACAAATAGAGGGGGAGAGCCTGGAGGATTTGGCCATTAACGTCTCGTCGCAACACCTCGTTTCACATTTACTGGACTAGTGCAGATGAGAATATTCCCATAGAGTTTGTTTCTTTCGGTTTTTGTTATGACAACAATGTGTGAGTTCTACACTGCTTGTTAAAGCAAATATGTATGCTAATCAGCCACAATCACAATCACATGACAGCAGGTCGATGCATTTAGGCACGTACAGTAGACATGGTCAAGGAGATGTGCTGAAGTTCAAACCAAGCATCAGAATGGGAAAGGTACCAGAAGTCTAAGCTCCTGACTCCAGAACATGCATGTCGCCTGGCGACGGGGGGTTTGAGCCCCAGGTCGGCTGACTGTCTGTGCCCTTCCTCTCTGTCACCCCCTACCTGTCTCACTGGCTTCTTCTTCCTTCTGTACTGTCAAATAAAAATGGCTAAAGAAATTTAAAATACCCCCCAAAAAAATGGCCAGACTGGTTCAAGCTAATAGAAAGAACAGAAACTCAAATAACCATTCAGATGGTAGTGTCAGAATTTGGCATAAACAACATGAAAGCATGGATCCATTCTGCCTTGAATAATGGTACGGGGGAAATTTTCTTGCACACTCTGTGCCCCTTAGTACAAATTCAGCATTGTTTAAACACCACAGCCTGAGTATTGTTGCTGACCATGTCCATCCCTTTATGACCACAGTAGTGTACCCATCTTCTAATGGCTACTTCCAGTAGGATAATGCTCCATTTCACAAAGCTCACATCACCTTAAACCAGTTTTTTGAACATGAAAATTAGTTTACTGTACTCAAATGGCCTCCACAGTCATCAGATCTCAATCCAATCAGCATCTTTGGGATGTGGTGATTCGCATCATGAATGTTCAGCTGACAAATCTGCAGCAACTGCGGGATGCAATAATGTCAATATTTCGGTCCAACCTGGTAATATTAGGGTGTAAGCAGGGTTTTTGTTTTGATGCATATTGCAAATTTTCTGTTCATCCAATAAACCTAATTTCACTACTGAAATATTACTGTGTCCTTCAGTTATTTGATAGATCAAAATGAAATTGCTGATCCAAACAGCCAATTATTTATAAATAAAAATCATGGAAATTGTCAGGGGTGCCTAAACTTTAGCATACGACTGTATGACACTAAACAGCAGCATAGTGCCCTGTATTGCCCTGCTGGTTTGCTTCTAAAGCTAAGCAGGGTTGGGCCTGGTTAGTCCCTGGATGGGAGACCAGTGCTCTTGAAAGTGGTGTTGGAGGGCCAGTAGGGGGCACTCTTCCCTCTGGTCTAAAGATCTTTCCCAATGCCCCAGGGCAGTGATGGGGACTTCTGCCCTGCGTAGGGTGCCGTCTTTCGGATGGGATGTTAAACGGGTGTCCTGACTCTCTGTGGTCATTAAAAATCCCATAGCACTATTCGTAAGAGTAGGGGTGTTAACCCTGGTGTCATGGCCAAATTCCCAACCAGGCCTCACTTCAATCATGGCCACCTAATAATCCCCCTCCTTCCTAATTGGCATATATAACTACTCACCTCTCCACCTGATAGCTGATGTGTGGTGAGCGTTCTGGCGCTAAAATGGCTGCCGTGCATCACCCAAGTGGGTGCTACACATTGGTGGTGGATGAGGTGGGCTTTCCCCCTCACTGTGTAAAGCACTTTGGGTTCCTTGGAAGAAAAGCGCTATATAAGTTGAATGCATTATTATTATTATTAAACTATGATGCAGTGCCATCATTGGCTGCTAACAAAATCTGATCTAATAATACAGTAATAATTTAAAAGTGCTTTATAATTTTATTTATTTGGGACAGTGCACATTAATGAACAATCTTACACTTCTATACAGACTGTAAATTAGCCAGATTATAGCATAGATGCTAATTTTCATCTGTAGTCCCAAACCTAACCTGCATGTTTTTCATGGTGGGGGAAACCAGAGCAACCAAAGGAAACCCACACAGACATGGGGAGAACATGCAAACTGCACACAGAAATGCCTGGGACAACCAGGGTTCAAACCCAGAACCTTCTTGCTGTGAGGCCACAGTGCTATCCATTAGGCCACCATGCCTGCCTAATTTGAGCCATAACAACAGAACTACATTCTCTTTCATGTGACCAGCATACAAACACTGTAATTTTGTGATATTTTCCAAATCCAAAAGATAATATACATCTCTGGAAAAAATTAAGAGACCACTGCAATATTTTTGGTCACAAGCCATCAAACAAAGTCAAGCTGCTTGATTTGTTTGACCAGGAGTGGCATAAAGCTGCTTGATTTGTTTGACCAGGAGTGGCATAAAGCTGCTTGATTTGTTTGACCAGGAGTGGCATAAAGCTGCTTGATTTGTTTGACCAGGAGTGGCATAAAGCTGCTTGATTTGTTTGACCAGGAGTGGCATAAAGTCACCCAACATCAATGTGAAAGCCGAGACTCATGAAAGCCCATTACAGAGATTAACATCTAACTGCCATGTCAAAAAGACATTCTGCAGTCAAAACGTAACACTAACTTCAATAGGCCCTCTTCATATCCATATAGGAAACACACATGCACATGCACAATAAACAGTCAAAGTAGACACAACACACTGGTCAACTGTATTCAAGAAACTACTATCGTTTGTAGTATGTAAACCGTTTTTATTCCTGCAACCAAGCCTCAGGCAGTCATAGATCTTCCACCGCCATGCCGAAAATAATTCCTTGATCGGGTTGAGGAACAGGGAATAAGAAGGCAGTTTCAGCACCATGAAATGGTTGTGGTTGGCGAACCAGTCCCGGACCAGAGCAGCCCGGTAGAAACTGAAATTATCCCAGATGAGAATGACATAAGATGCCCTGGTCCGTCCTATGTGACTGCGGCATGTAGTGCATCCAGAAATGTCAGTATGTGTGCAGTGTTTTAGGGAGCCAGGGTGGCATGGTGATGGCGGACTCCCTGACCACTAATGGCGGCACACATGGTGATGTTGCCCCCCGCACTGCCCCGATGTCTGGTTTTTGCCAGTCTCTTTCTCCTCTGCCTCTTCCCTTGTCTCTTGCTTGTTCTCCTCTCCCTCTTCCCCCGTCTCTTCCTCATTCTCCTCTCCCTCTTCCCCCGTCTCATTCTCGTTCTCCACTCCCTCTATCCTGTCTCCTCCTTGTTCTTCCCGTCTTTTCCTCATCTTCTCCTTCCCCTTGGTCCTTCAGCCTCCATATTCGCGAATGTCTCACGACAGGTGCTCATACCTGAGTTCTATGTAAAGTGCTAAATATGTGACTGATTGGTGTTCACAACAGAGCTGTATATAGACCCCTTGTTTGTAAACATTGAAAGCCTAGGTTAGGTGCGCGCACAAACAATAATAATGTGGAAATAGCTAAATGCAACTCGGTTCTACGCGACTCCATTGTAAATGCTCTACACTGTTTTACTCTGTTTCAACTCAAATTCACAGAATACGGAAGACAAGGATGTATTGACCAATTGTAGTATATTAAATTGAAAATACTTTTCTGATATAAGCATGCAACAAGCACGCGCGCAAGCACTCCTACAAGCCAGATACTTGGGGAGAATGTAGCAAATTTATGGGAAGTATGGCCATTATTATACATTTCTATGAGTACCAGCCGTGGAGGACAAGTGCACAGTTTTTTTGCATGGTGTCGTGTCCAAGGCGGACGTTGCTTAGACCGGCCATTGGGGAAATCCCCTGATTCTCCCAATTTTCCAAGATTGGGAAAGATAATAAGCCCATCTGAAGCAAGTTCTAAGCATGTTCAAGTGCCACCAAAAGCGTGAAATATATTGACTATGAATGCCTTGGAAATCGCTCAGTCCCAGTTGACCATTTGGTGGCCACAACCCTAAATAATAGAGTAGTGATGATGTAAGCGGCAGCATTATATTTCTCTCTGTAATCACATTTGCAAGCCCATCTGCATCAGACAAATCCATTGACATTTGGTGTCTAATGGTGTCTATCCATCACGGCTTGTGAGGCTGATTCACGACTCTGAAGAGACAGCCCACTGTCTCCTCCCAGGTCTGGGCATCCTTTGGGGTTTTCTAACACTGTCAGCCTGTGTATCCATGGGATACATTCAGCTGATGACGGGCTGGAGATTTGGAGGGAAGATGAGAAACGAGCTGGTTGCAAACAGCACAAAGCGCTGCATCAATCTAATCATGACAATGTGCTGCTGATATCACCAAGGAGGTATCACATACAGTAGACCAGTGTTCAGAAGTGCTAATTAGGTTGATGCTTTAATTCCAAATCCATGAGCAGGATTTCAATTTGGCCGCATCAGAGGGAAAACTTAAAAAGGACCATTTCTGAGTAAAAAAAAAAATATATAGTATTTAATAAACGTTACCCTAGACTGATTTATGTCATAGAGTGCTTTTTCTGCAATTCTGTGCAAAAAACAGACAAGAGTACAGTTTCTGTTTCGGTTTACTGTTGAAATACCACAAGGTCCAGAAGTCAATGCAAACTTTGCACCTGCGCCCTGCAAGTCACGTTGGTGATGTTGAATCTAGCGTAAGCTAATAAGCAAATAGCTAGTGATAATAAAATGAATCTTGTAACATTTACAACTGGTCACAATATAGTCCGAGAGCTATATGCCCTATCTTGCTTCAGTAGGAAAAGGTTATGATAATAATCATTATCTGTCACCTATACATTTCAAAATGAAGTTGAAATTATCACAAATTGCACAAACGAGACAAGCTAGCTAACTAGCCAGCTAGTTTAGCCCTTGGCCTACTAGCTATAAATACACCATCATCAATAAAATTGACAATGAGTCACAATATTATTTGAGAGCTATAATATGCCCTATCTTGCTTCAGTAGGTAAATATTTAACCATAATCAATCCCTGATACACTTCGAAATTTAGTCTTACACTATATGGCTAATTTCATGTATTTTCTACTGATTTACTACTCACCATGACTTATATCACTTATCTAGTTAACATTCATACATGAATTAGTAATATTCTGTCAACCTTCATTTACCTGCAGTTCTATTTCCACAAAGCAGTATCCACTCCCAGCAAAGCTAATCAGCTATCATAGCCTTCCAGTAGGACCTAGCGATTTCACATATTTTCTACTGTCACTTTCAAAGATTACTACTCACCGTGTAGATTAAAACTTATATAATTTATCTATTGCACTTATCTACTTAACATTCATACAGGCTTATCAATATTCTGTCAAATTTAATAGAAGAATGCAAAGAGTAGTATTCCCAATTTTCCACACAAAGTACACAGTTTTATTATCCAATTAAGTCCATTCAGAGTCGTGACGAAAACAAGATATTGAAGTCAACTGATCCCCTCCCCTGTAGTTTTAAAAATTCTGTTAAGAAATACGGAAAATATCGGTGGCCGATTTGGGAACTTCAGAATGCACTGACAAGGTGTTTTTGTGTCTATGATGTTGGAAAAATTACCGGCACAATGATTTTGAGGTGTTTAGGGGTCTGGAGTGTCCCTTTATATCAATTTCCAAATCCTTTATAATTAACAATCAACAAAAAGATATACAGTAGTATAAATATATTTTGAACTGTAAGCAAATTCCTATTCTCAGAACATCAAGACCAGAACTGCCTGAGGTTACTGAACTGTAGATAT
This sequence comes from Umbra pygmaea, assembly GCA_016801145.1. Lineage (NCBI taxonomy): Eukaryota > Metazoa > Chordata > Actinopteri > Esociformes > Umbridae > Umbra > Umbra pygmaea. Next base: position 7,073 of record JACXGM010009511.1, read on the forward strand.
TCAAACCACAAGTTCTCTCTCAAATCAATTTTCCCTCCCATGACTGAAGCTCTGACATTTAACTGGAATAGCTCAGAAGGCCATGAATCACTCAGACAAATTTTCCGGAAACAACACTGGTTCTGTTAGAGAAGACTGACATTCAGTTTGCCATGACCCACCAGCTTCTGAAGAAAATCTCTTGATGCAAAACATGACATTTCTAGAATAAAATGCCTATGCTTTATAAGCCTAGCACCTCAACATTGAAAATGTATGGCTCTGGACAGTAATGTAAATGCCTGCCACCACAGTAGCATGTAGTTGTATTCATACTTGACCAAATATAGCCTCAAGAGTAATCCTTTCATCTACCTCCTCCGCTCCCCTGATGTTTGTCTGTGTTCCACCTAATGAAGCACTTTGTCAGAGCATGTGGGTGTCTTTAAGTGGGTCTCACCCGCCTCAGGCCCAATCTGGAAGCTCATAACAGTCGCAGAAAACTCTCCTCGCTGCATATTACACTCTTCAAGAGTGATGGTTTCAAACGTCATCCACTCTAGCACACAAACATCATAATCCTGACATAGTTAAGATTTAGCATTAGCATTCTTTTCATGATCATCACCCATTCACTCACTAATTACAAGCCATTGTTTTGATAAAATGTCATATTCACAATGAGTGCCATTTTGCCTGATAAGAAGCTCTATAATTTGGTACAGTACGTAGTTAAGTGTCAATTCTAGCAATCTCCTAAGAAGTGCCTTAGCTGCACTGATGCTATGTTTCAGCTCTGCTGCACGAGATGCATCTGAATAATGAGTGTCTTTGTCTTTCTGTGTGTTGGGATAAGGGGACCAAGGGCTTGAGTGGTGTTCCCATATGGAAATCTAATATATGGCCATATATGTATAAGTTATATGTCCTATATCGGCATATATGGTGGAAACATCATCACATATATGTACATACAGTGGCTTGCGAAAGTATTCAGCCCCCTTGAACATTTCGACCTTTTGCCACATTTCAGGCTTCAAACATAAAGATATAAGGACAATCATAAAGTGGAACGACATTTATTGGATATTTCAAACTTGTGTAAAATCAAGTCTCCGTATAAATGCACCTGCTCTGTGATAGTCTCAGAGGTCCGTTGAAAGCACAGAGAGCATCATGAAGAACAAGGAACACACCAGGGAGGTCGGATATACTGTTGTGGAGAAGTTTAAAGCCGGATTTGGATACAGAAAGATTTCAAAATCCCAAGGAGCACTGTGCAAGCGATAATATTGAAATGGAAGGAGTATCAGACCACTGCAGACCCGGGCATCCCTCTAAACTTTCAGCTCATACAAGGAGAAGACTGATCAGAGATGCAGCCAAAAGGCCCATGATCACTCTGGATGAACTGCAGAGATCTACAGCTGAGGTGGGCGAGTCAACTAAGTTCGACTCGCCCACCTAAGCTCACTCTTAGACATGCCAGGCTGCGGGGTGGTTCGTCTGCAATGATTGAATTGAACCACAGCTCACAATCAATACAAATTGTAAGCAGATCCCATCTTTCAATCCAATAAAAATTCTTAATTTGTGTAGTTACATTAAATGGTAAATTTCACCATAAATCACCTACTATACATAGCAATGAACATGTGTCATATAATGTCTGTGCCAATAATTACAAAACAAGTGAATTTGAAATTTGCATAGAATAGGCTGCCTGTTTTGTACTTTTCCAGGATTAAGGATAAGGTCCAGGATTCAGGATTGGGCAAGGAAGTCAACCCAAAGTTGCTCCAGGGGTGTGTCCCTGTACTTAATGTACCGTAAATTGCTCTGGATTAAGTGTCTGCAAATTGACAACAAGCAGCGGCATAGCTGGCAGTCCGCCGGGCTGTATGCTCATCGGTTAACGAGTAGTCCGCCGATGGCAGAGTCCTCCACTTGTGGGTGAGCAGCGTTTTAGGCTTTGAAATGTTGGCGAAAATTAAATTAAATACATTTTCTTTCATATATATTTTATGTGGTAGAACGGGAGTTTGCATCATGCATGTGCACCAACAAATCTGCAGCAACTGCGTGGTGAAATAAGGACCAAAATCTCAGAAGAATTAATCTATTGCCACAAAGAATAAAGGCAGTTCTGACAGCAAAAGGTGGTCTAACCCAGTACTAGCAAGATGTATCTAATGAAGGAGCCGGTGAGTTTATATCAACAAAACACAGTATTCCTCAGCGAAATAAATGTATTTTCAATATCCTGTGTATAACTATGTTGTGTTCCTCCTTAATGAGTTTCTTTGACCTAGTCAAGTAAAGGCCATCCGATTTCGAGAATCATACAGAGGATTTTACAGAACAGCCCTAATAAATTTTAGTTCTCTACATACCGAAAATTATTACACCTTGTATATTTACCAATACAAATACCTCAGAACATATACTTGGGCTGAATACATTCAAGGACCACCTTGAGACAATGTCCAAGGATTGTACCGGAATTGGTATAACGGTGATGCTTTTTTACATGAAAAACATTACAATATGAATTATCATATCTTGCTAGTCTTTCCTCTTCATGCAATGATGTAATAGCATGTATTTTGCCAGTGAAGCATGGGTGAAATGTCTGGGAGATGTTTCCAGGACCTCTGGATCCCTGTAGCATGTGTAAGGTGTGACTGCCCCTTTGAACTTAAACCTTTAACTGATTTTTTCCTCCAAAGCCAAGTGGGCATTCTAACTCTAAGGTGAACCTGAAAATCAAAAAAGAACACAACTTTGTTCAAATGACACTAACAACTGGGCACAGATGAATTTCAACATTAGGTTGTCTGTGTTGTCAACTAAAATAAATAAAGTGAAATGAAGACCAAGACAAAAACAGCAAGTCATTGGATTGATCTTTGGGGGAAATTAAGTATGCATTCAAGTAGATATACAGTTTTGTATATACAGTATATACAGGTCCTTCTCAAGAAATTAGCATATTGTGATAAAGTTAATTATTTTCCATAATGTAATGATAAAAATTAAACTTTCATATATTTTAGATTCATTGCACACCAACTGAAACATTTCAGGTCATTTATTGTTTTAATACTGATGATTTTGGCATACAGCTCATGAAAACCCCAAATTCCTATCTCAAAGAATTAGCATATTTCATCTGACCAATAAAATAAGTGTTTGTAATATAAAAAACAGGAAAAGTCAACCTTCAAATAATATTTGTGCACTCAGGAATTGAACAGGCAACATTCTGATTACAAGTCTGACTCCCTAACCATTGCCACCTAATTCCAAATCCTTAGTTGCAATGATGACCTGGCTGAAGCATGCAGGACAAAACAACACACAGTTCCACACACCTATCATACGTAGGCCAGGAAAAAGGTGAGGGTATTTATTTAGCAGGAAAAATAATAACACATTTTGGCCCAGCTTGACTACAACTTTTTTGTTAATGTTAATTCACGTGAATTTATTAATTTGCTTTTCATTCAAAATGTACAAAAAGAAAACGATTTCTTACAGTAAATTGCGAGATCCAGTCAATATGCAACAAAAAATTACCATTGAGATGAAAAACAATCTTACACTACGATCTAAATAACAGTCAATATTTTGTACTACCAAAAGATAGAAAGTTGATTTCTACAATGTCACATAATATGAGTTAACGGGTACTTGAACCAACCCAGATAAAACAATATTATCATTTTTTTGCTAAACAAGCAACAACTGTTGTTGCAGATGTGTGGCAACCTCAATCGTAATGCACAATTATCCACATGGTAAATCTTCATGGAATATGATAATTACAGCTGAACTATTCAGTTAAGCAGATGACCATGGAAATGATATTATAGGAACTATGCATACACACATTTCTGTGAAATTAAAATGAATGATGAACGCAATTAAACATGAGTAGCTTACCTTGCGTAAACACAGCACAAAGAAAGAAATTGCGCGACTTGTAAAGATGAACTATCTTTTGATACGACTGAACTGTGTTGGCTGCTTTACTCAGACCTTTGCGTAAAGTTTTGTGAAAACTGCTTAGAACTTGGAAATAAGTAGAAAAGCAAGAATTTGGCGTGTGGGTGTGACCACAAAGCGAGGGGCACTTGGCAACTAACTGCTGCAGCTGGAGACGAGAAATACACCAAAATTAACACTTGAACACGCTTCTTTCCAGGTAAAGTTCATCGAATGTAAGAAAAAAAACAGAAGTCCTTGGAGCCAGGTAACTGTAGGGACATCCTAAACTTTATTTTTTCTAAAAACATTTAGAATGTCTCGCCGCCAGCGTTTCCCTGAAAACGTGGATCGTTTTACGGACGTTGGCGGTTGGTAAACTCGTCCGTTTTCACGAGGGTCGGTTTAGATAATGTAGCCATCATATGGCCCAGATATTCAGTATGGGCAGATACTGTATGTAGTTTACTAACATGTCTGGAAAAGGCCTCAATATTTAGCCTGCTGTACTTCTGAATTTAAATAAATAAAAACAAGTGAATATTATGGTATTATTCACAAAAGAGAAAGCCAACCACTTGCTTGGCTTGGTGCATCGTGTTCTCCTCTACTTAAATAGTGTTTACAGGGGACACTATAATAATCAACTCTGAAGGAGGTGCACTACCTGTCATAATAATGAGTGTTTCCGGCAAAATATGCCAAAACGGGAATTTGGATGTATATGTATTGTATGCAGGTTATCTACCTGTCACTCAGGAGTCTGCTACAGCTTGCATAACCTTGCAGTGTCATCCATTAAAGTGATCCCCCAGCTGCATACATATACATGTCATTAAGATAAAAACACCCTGTACCTCAGTGTAGCTGTCTCTTCCTCGACACCCCATCTGGTATGTTCACAATAACATGCCTCATCTCATGCTGGAAGGCTTTATTGCAGTCACAAGAGGCTCTGTCAGTTCCCATTTAAGGAACTGCTTCATATAAAACAAATCGCAGGATGGGATTTTTTTTCTAATCAGCATCAAAGCGTCTCACAGTTGTTTGCATGGCCAGCCCACATGCTGTATTCATTCTGTCATTTAGGGTACACACCTGAAGCAAGCCGACTCCAAATGGACCTGCAGGAGCGCATATCCCATTTGCATAACGTTAAGAGGTCACTGTGTCGCCCTCAGCTCGCTCTCCTCCCTCACATGTTTGCTATCTAAGAGCTCAGTGTCCATTTTGTCATAGAGCAAAGGAGAATGACAAAAATATATAGCTGTTTAGAGGGCAGACCAGGAACAGAAATGTTTTAAATTTGTGTTCATCTACGTATAGATGCAGATGTTGCTGTTCTGGACAGCTTGCTTGTGTCTCGGCTTGTCAAGAATGGAGTATTTTGAATACAGAAATTATCATTTAAAATGATATAACACACTAGAACAATGTAGCCTGTTATTCTGCCTATGAATAATGAGTTGCACCTATGTATCCCAGTTAGAGCCGTGCCTTCATATTGTTGTGTGTGTGTTTGTGCTGGGATAAATATGCTTGTGTGTAAGTATGCATGTATGTGCATGTATATGCATAATAATTGTTATATTCCATACATCACATGGATTTATATCAACTATAAGACTCTCACAAAATCACTTAAATAATAAAAAAACTGGTCTGTACACATGTGGAGTCTGCAATACACAGCAGCCTTACAGCACATGTTCATGTGAATGAGACGTGATCAAAACAGAAGAGACGAGACCCGAGGAGGAGCGGGCAGATTAAAGGATGTCAGTACCCATGGAACGGCTCTCTAATGCCATAAACCATAACGCCCTAATCATGGGAAAGACTGCTCATTTCCACAATCCTGTAGCCATACCTCATCCCTACTATAACTCCCCCTGAGAGCCGTCACAGCTACACCGGCTCAGCCTTTGGAGTGAGGAAGGGCCCTGTGAGGCTGAGCTGCCCATCATCAATCACAAATTCAGCTCAGTCTACCAAAAATATACCCCATATGTTAACATTGCCTGACCTAGTCTTGAGTATGAATATGATCATTTCTTGTACAGCATACACTCTGTGTACAGCGCTATTAACTTACACTGTTTAAAGCGGTTTCCCCTAGTGGCTGCGTTGTTTTGTACATTCTAAAAACATGATTCAGTGGTTTAGTAAATATCACAGTAATGAACAACTATACTACCTCAAAAAAATCTCTGAATTTTAGTTCAGTGATTGTTTGAGTTGTACAAACCAAAATAAAGGCATACAAATTCAATTGTTAATTTTGTGTTGAATTTGCAATTATTGTTTAGGTTTATTTCACAAATGTTATTAGTATTTGCCCAACAAATGACATTTTGTAGATATCCTTAATCTGTTTGGTAAATTGCAGGCAAAATATTTGAGAATGGAATAATTCTACTGATTAGTTTCAAGAACCACAATTATCAATCAAGAAATTGAGTAAACTACGCGCCAAACATTGATTTTAATCTCGAGTCCTCATGGGAAACTTGCCTTTTTGTCTGCACAGCCAGTGTTGCCACTTACACTTGGAGGACACAAGGCTCAGTGGTTAGATAGTCAAACTTGTATTCAGAAGGTTGCCAGTTCAATTCCTGACTGAGCCAAATGTTCTTGGGCAAGACACTTTACCCTAATTTCTGTATTTTTTTTCAGGTGTGATTTAACTTAAATTTACTAAATTCTATGTTATGATACTAAATCTAGTTGTTTAGATCTACTTACATTATTTAACGTACATTTACCATATAAAGTATAATTAATTAATTTCACAGCTTTTGAATTGACTCAATATTTTTAAGTGTAAAGGTTTTTCACCAATAAAATTGGGTACAGCACAGTAATAGTTTTTAGAGTGTACTCTGTACTATGTTATAATGGATGTATATAGGGCAGATGGCATCCACAGTGCTTTGTGAACTCAGCTCATCTGAGTAATGGCCATTAGTGTCCTAGTCGTAATGCTATATTAATGAGGTGAGCGCATCATTGTGGAGTTACCTGTGGTTGACCTTCTAATTCATTAAACACCTCTGTGGAATGGGAACCACTTACAGGTTGAGTGGCGACTAATGTGGGAGGACTAGCGCGCCGACATCACATATTATGATGATCTTAAAAAAACAACAATGGATTTGAGTGTCCAAAGAATAGGCAGAATCTACGGTACACTTTTCCAGAAGTGTGCTGTGGCGACTCAACTCCATCATTCAAAGTTTTGTTGAGCGCAAGTCATTCAGTTTACCTCACTTTCAGACAAACAAGCCTGTTAAGCACTGTGGACTTGTGTGTATTTCTGACCCAACCCCTCTCTCTCTCTCTTTGCTCCACTGTAGCTTTTTCCCTCCGGCTGCTGATCCGTTCCAGTGTAGTGGTTGCAGGCTGCTCCTCTCTCTCCTCAATCCTGGGCCGCCACTGGATCAATAGCCATGTATCATTAACCCACATTCATTATATTGTGTGGCCCGAAGGACCCTGATGCAGCTAAGCACACCTGAGCTCCCTTCCTCTAAACCTCAGTGCTCTGTTTGGGTTATATGTCTCCCCCTCCTTAACAGAGAGAGAGAGAGAGAGAGAGAGAGAGAGAGAGAGAGAGAGAGAGAGAGAGAGAGAGAGAGAGAGAGAGAGAGAGAGAGAGAGAGAGAATGAAACAAGCTTTGAATACAAATGAGCATTTCTCTAGTGGCAGATACCATACAGCCTTCTAACTCCTTCTCTTTCCTACACACAGATTCACATCCCCTCTCTCTCTCTTTCACTTGCTAACACACAGGCACACACTTCCTTTTGGTGTCCTCTGCAGCTGTATTGGAAGGCGGCACGACACATGCAGTAATTCCCGCCACTTAATTGATTAGCCCGGGCTGCGTGTTTCGAAGGGGCTAATTAGAGGGGTAGCATGTTGAGTGCGTGAGGGGGGGCTGGAGTCACTGGCGTGCTTCATCCCCGTGTGTCTGTGTCGGAGGAGCGGTAGTCACGCTCCGCCGTGGAGCAAGAGGAGAAGGCAGAGTGAGTACGGACGGAGGAGAGGCGAGGAAACAGCGCGGCCGCTGAGGGGGGAGATTTTCACAGCGCCTCTTCGGACATGGCTTCCGCATAGGAATCTGGTGCCACGGCAACTGAGGAAACAAGCAGTAGCAGCGCGGTGTCTGAGGTAAGAGGGAGGGGGGTTTTCCTGTCCTCTCTGTCTGTCTTCTCTCCTCCCCTTGCATGCCCTGATGTGTG
>JACXGM010009511.1:15383-27579 GCA_016801145.1 Umbra pygmaea
GGGGGGGGGGGGGGGGATTGTCTCTCGGGCATGAGGGTGGGGTATGCTTTTATTAATGTGTGGATGTGTGTTTATGCATTCTGCACACTGATGACTGCAGCCTTCATTCAGTGGTTTCAGTGAAGCAGACTCCCTCAACATGCTGCGTGGTCACACTCAATGCAGATGCACCAAGATAACAGCACAGCTTTCACAGTGACTTGGTCTGAGGTCTTTGTTCAGAAACTAATATTCGTTTCAAGTCATATGGAGGATGTTTCAAGTCAAACTACCCAACAAATCTCTTACTTGCAGGTTCCTGCTCGACAATGCTAGTGAAATAAAATAAAAACATTAAATGATAATAGATGTAATAATAGTAATAGCAACATATATGCAGTAACTATTTGTAGTGGTAATACAGAGTTTCTATGTGGTAGGAGTAGCTGGACAAAAGGCAGTCATGATCCATATTGTTCTTTAATTAACCATTGTGTTCAGGTTGCTCATGCGAGCACATGTTCACGTGCATATTTCTCAGGGAAGCAAGTGGCCATATGGCTGGCTGCTTTGGCTCCTTTCCTCAGACTGGGGACTCAGACGGCGATACTGAATAGCACCAATCACTCTGTTATTCGTTTCTATCCCACATCTCTCAGTCCTTCTCTTGGGGTCATTCTAGTGGCTTATCATTTGCCATTTTGCCTGCCCTGTCCTTTCCTCTCTACCCTTGTCTGTCTGTCTGTAATGAGTTTTTGTGTTGGGGTAGTGTGTTCGTGATGACATGCTGGCTGGGTTATTTGATGGATGGCGAGCCAATTAGAGGACTCCTTTCACCCTGGCTCCCTTATCAGATCAGATCCAGCTGGACACACACAAGCCCCCCATCCACACAAACAATAACTCATTGAGAGTTATTCCAAATGCAGATCTTGTCTTTTCGTGGCCCAGGGTGGACTAGCGGTCTAAGCTGCTGACTCATGTGCACTTGTACTGCAACAGCATGGGTTTGAATCCAGTCTACAGCTCTTAGCATTTTTTTATTCACTACTGTCTATTAAATAAGCATACAATGCCCCAAATTCTATTTTCCTTACTCCTAAACCAAACCCCTGAGCTGGCGATTACAGTAGTGTTTTTCCCTGGGGGAGAACAAATTCTAAAACCTGAAAACTAATACAGTATACATATATACATACTGTACATATATACACACACGCATACACACATACACATACATACACACAAGGCTGAAGGGGTATATGGTTATAGCTCTCTTCTATCTCTTGGTTAAATTGCCTGTGTCCTACTTTTCTTTCTTTCTCAACAACTTCCTCCCCTCTCCTCATGCCCACTTATAAGGTATATACAAAATGTGTTTCCTCTCTGTTTACTATTGTATGTACTATTTAGACACGCAAAGGCTTAGTGACCGATAGACAGTGTTCCATTCCAGCCAGTAACCCCTGTGTTCTGACCTCTGTCCCCCCTTAACTATAGATGCCCTGATCCCAGATACCTGGTTATCCTCCCAGGCAGTATTACACTACCCAGCTGGTACTGAGATCAGTAGAGCAGCATCACTAAAATAGCATGGTTTCCTTTCCTTACCTGAGGCCCCAGCTTGTACACAGTGACAGCTACAAGATAGTTCCTGGCCGGCCTATCAGAGGGAGATCATTCTACACAGAGAGATCTTTCTAAAAGCAGGCATGCAGCTGTGATATTCTTTATGCGGTTAAGAGCCCAAAGCTCATGCCTTATTCATCCTCAGTGCCTATTCTCTGCCTGCCTGGCAGTGGGGAGCAGGACTGGTGAACGGGCTTTCCAGCATACTGCACTACGTTCACCACAACAGAGGGCAATATGACCACGCCCAGGAACTCTAAAAGATCAGATTCAAGCGATAGTATTGCTGTAGGCAAAGTTATATTTAGCTATAGAGGTCCAATGGGTACCTGGTCATTTAGAAGGACTGACTTTTTTTTGAGCACCTGACTCGCATAAATTGTTTTGAGGAATGTATCTTGTAAAACATTGTTATGTTAAATATGAACATATGAAGGGCTGTCACCGTAGCAACCTGGATTTTCGGAGCAGTTATTTGTAATGTTAAGTGGTTGTTTGGTACGGCATTGAGGATGTGGATGATTGATGGGCTGTTACATAGCTGACTTTCACCGATGGTTGTGAGTTCAAATCCAGCAAGTGGAGAGATGTTATCCAGCTGATTTGTAAATGTCTGTAATTCTAATGTTAACCTTAAATGTAACCCTAATCTTAACCTCAGTTATGTGATTCCTAAATTTAGCCCTACCCTTAAAGCTGTAGTGCAGAACTTTTGTCTCCCCCTTCTGTCAATGAGAGGTATTACACAAACACTGTCGACATGAGTTTATGACATTTGCCTACACAGATCGCTTTCTTTCTTAGAATGTACATCTTAATCTGAATGCCGAGTTACTTTTTCATCTGGAGCATCAGATATTTTTATTAGACGCTTTATGATTTTTTCTGCTGTAGGCTCCGCCATACACCTAGTTGCTGTAACGTTAGCCTTCCTTCACAACGATTGCTCCACTCTTCTGCTCTGGTAAACCAATCATTGCTGGTTGATGTAAAACGAAGATGAGGCAGTACCTATCAGAGACATCAGGTGCAAGCAGCAGCCTTTAAAAAGACACTACTTTCAAATATCCAAACGACATTGTGTTTTCAATTAAAAAATAGTTCATACATTTGGTATTTCTGTAAGTCAGTTAAGATTAGTTTGGTAATGTGGAACAGAAGACTAGCTGTAGCTTTTAAATATATATATATATATATATATATTTAAAGTAAAGGAGAAATATTGCCCAAGAGAAAAACACACTAATCTATATATGCACAACATAGCTTTAGATTATCTATTTGGCACGACTCAGTATGTGCAGGTGGATGTTATTACCTCTAGTTCTCCTAGTGTATCGAAGGGCGTGCCCCAGGGTTCGGTTCTGGGACCACTGTTATTTATTTTACTGTATATATCAACAATCTTGATCAACATGTCTCCAACGCAAATTTCCACTTTTATGCTGACAACACTGTGATATACTGCTCCTCACCTACTCCAATCCCGACTCTTTCTTAGTAACAACTTGCTTTTAATACTGTACAACGTACCTTGCTTGATTTAAAACTTGTTTTGAAAGTCAGCAAATCAAAACTCATGATGTTTTCAAAAGCAAAATCAAAGCCAAATATCTAGGTATTATAATTGATGATTCCCTCTCTTAAGTTAGTTAGTTTAGTTTACCATTATTTTCCCAGGCAAGTTGACTGAGAACATTTTCTCATTTGCAGCAAAGGCGCATCTGGGGAGAATGGGGTGAGGGAATGAGGGTTAATGCCCCTACTCTTATGATAAGTTCCATGGGACCTTTCGTGACCACAGAGAGTCAGGACAACTGTTTAACGTCCCATCCGAAAGACGGCACCCTACACAGGGCAGATGTCCCCATCACTGCACTGGGGCATTGGGAATAATCTTTAGACCAGAGGGAAGAGTGCCCCCTACTGGCCCTCCAACACCTTCCAGCAGCATTGATCTCCGATCCAGGGACTAACCAGGCCCGACCCTGCTTAGCTTTAGAAACAAACTAGCTGTGCAATACAGGGGTCTATGCTGCCTCACATTCACCAATTGGTTAATGAACTGAAACTGAAATTTAGTTTCTATTTTAGGAATAAGTCTTGCTTCTTCTTTGAGGCAAATGGAGTCTTGTTGCTGCCACTTTTATGTCTGTGCAGGACAGAGATGCTCACAAGTCTTTTAGCTCGAGTCCGCGTCAAGTCTCAAGTCTCTTTTACAATGATGAGTGTTGTATCACCTGTTGTGTTCCATCCAGGCAACACTAAATAGATATATATAAGGAATTAAAAGCATGTACTATGTTATTATGCTTTATCCATTAGAATACAGTATCAGCTTTGATTAGTTGTTTGGTATATAATCAGTGTAAAAAGGCTATTTAATGAGAAAAAATCACCAGGAATGCTTTACTTTAAAGTTAATACCTGTAACAGCTGTGCCTTAAAACATGGACATACATTACATTTCAGACCATATATTGAGGTACTAAAGAAGAAAGAACTTGCTTGTCTGTTGCTGAATCATAATGACAGACCTTGCCTCCTATTGTACAGGCTCTCTGGGGCCATAAGAACAAATACAGAAAATATTATACCTCACTGTGCCATGATTAACATCCTCCCAATTAGTGCAAATGGCAAAACATCACGTTTTAGCAAAATGCAAAACATTATTGCTGCAAAACACAAGGTTCTGAGAGAATAAATAGAAAAATGGTTATAGACAATAACTAAAACATTATTTGCAACAATAACTGTATTATTATTTTTAGATAGAATTGCACAACCATGTAATGTGCACTGCATCTACAACTAATGACAGCTTATAAACTACATTAAGTCAACACATCAGTCAAACCCAATGTAACATTAAGTAAATAAAACAGTAATGTTACATGATCAACAATAAACCTGTAACCCTTTGCAGCCAGCATTAATAATTAAAGTGTTGGCATGTAAATGACTACGTTAATCAACTACCACAAGTATGGCAAGCAAACAAACGCGCATTCATCTTTTCATATCTAGCAAACGACAGCATGAGTTAACCTACCATTGGTCGTAGCTAAAGCGAGAATGTTAGATGGCCAATGCTGAGCTGAATATGTTTGCTAACTTATCAGGGTGCATTTTTATTGAGTTTTATTCCTATCTTCATTCAAGAGTGCATTCTTTCAATATGCACTTCTTAATTTTTTATTTCTAATTAATTTTACATTCAGTTTTTGTAATAATTCCCTCAAAGCGTTGCTGTCACACTCAAATAGCCACTGCTCGCTCTTGGATTTGCTGTGTTTGTGCTCAAACGTTATGCTTGGACACAGATATTGTTGCTTGGACAGATTTCCAGCTCTCAGCTTCAAACCTTCTCCTCGCACTCAGGCTGCTTCTGGGTGCTTGCGAATCTTCTCTCGGATTTCTCCTGCACTCTCAGATTTCTTTGTGTTACATCCTTATTAGTATACATGGCAACATGAACTCTGTGAAGTACCAGGAAATTTTATATCTGAATCTGGCTGCCAGGAAACTGAAACTGGGTCGTCCAAATCAACACAAAAATGGTTCACTGAACACAAAGTCAAGCTTCTGCCATTGCCACCTCAATCCCCTGACCTAAATCTTATTTAAAACATGTGGGCTGAGCTGAAGAGGAGAGTGCATACCAGGGGTGCCAATTATCATGGAGGCCTCTGTATGTCTTCTTGCCTTTTTGGAAGCAAAATAATTTATAATTTCATCATAAGAAAGTTGGCTGCCTATCTGATGGTTGATAATAATGACTGCTAGTCCACTCAGACATTTCTGTGTCATCAATTTTAGCTTGGAGGAACAATGCTCTGCCGAGGTCACTGTTACTGAGAACTCACAGAGCTCATTTTGGTGGATGTATGTAAGCAGCTCCATCACTGAATTTGCTATTTTGGGAAGGTCTGGTAGGATCTCCACTTCCATCACCAGCTCCATCCAGTCCAGGTCAGCAGCTTCTCCACAGGTGACTGTATCACCAAGCAATTTGTTGTCTGGGATCCAGTTGATGGAAGTTCATAAGAACTCCAACCTCTCTCTAACTTCCCCAAGTGACTTAATGGGTCTTCCAAAGATTGAACGCTGAATCCACTAGAACGTTGAAGAATTCTATTTTTAGCCTCTTCATGGCCTCAGCCAGTGTCTCATCTTCTGCCTCAGAACCAAACTTTTTGTGATTTGCATCAATTTGTTTTTGAGCACCAGTTCCAGATTCAAATTTTCACTCAGCTCTTTAGCTGATATCTGTGCAGCAGTGAATCCAGTGGCCCTGTAGTGGATCAGATGTACTTTGGTTTGGTCTATGAGACGGACTGCAAAATCCAGCTGCATGATATCAATCTGCAAAAGCTTGCTAGTAGTGTTGTTTTTTTAAAGAATGGCATTCCAAACAACACTAAATATTTGGACTGTAAATGATCATTTTTTTGCCACGGACTGGGCCTCATACTTCTGGATCATAGTAAGGTTCAGGCTCGAACCAACGTGTATCGAGACACAGTTTGTCCTGCAAGGCAATGAATTAGCCCATTACGCCACGTGGACACCCCACTCTAGATGCAGGAGATTGCAGTTCTAATCCCTCCCAGGGATAGCTTTGTTTTAGGACATAGACTGTTATTTAATCAATGTAATTGTATTATTATACAACATTGTGTTTTAAATCGTCATATGTTCTCTAGAATCCACTCCTTCAAAACACAAGTTTTATTTTTTTCTTGGAAATTCTAACAGCGCATATTGGGTAGCATTTAAGATCACTCGGTAGATGCAACAACATTCGCAATGTAGTAACTTGTGAGTTCTATTCCCTGTAAAGGCGTACCCTATTTATAGCCAGCAGCATAGAGCCCTGTATTGCCCTGCTGGTTTGCTTCTAAAGCTAAGCAGGGTTGGTCCTGGTTAGTCCCTGGATAGGAGACCAGTGCTGCTGGAAGTGGTGTTGGAGTGCCAGTAGGGGGCACTCTTCCCTCTGGTCTAAATATCTTTCCCAATGCCCCAGGGCAGTGATGGGGACATCTGCCCTGCGTAGGGTGCATCTTTATTTAATGCATAACAAGACATCAGTCAAGCAGCTATCCATTTGGGAATTGTTTTTTTCCACTTGTGATTTCTATGCATTGACAAATTAGACAACCAATCTTTCATGTCATGTTTTAATTCATCTTTTGCATGTTTGTGTTCGTAAAATATTGTGTCGGATGAGAATCTAACCTTACATTTTTGCAGCCTTATTTTATGTTCGGTGGAAAGCATGTACAGTATAGCCTGAAGCCTGATCGCACCACTAGTTTTCAATTCCATGAGAAAGCATCGTGGATTCAAACGTTTTAGAAAAGTCAAATGGTGTACAAGATAATTTTGAAATTCTAAACATATTTTAAAGTAAACAAAATCTAACTAAGAAAAGTTCTATGTATAGTCTAAAGGTGAAAAACAAACCATCAGTCACTGGACTGACATTTGGTTTTATTGAGGCTGCATTCTATAGAATATGTCAAGTTTAATGTGTGACAGACTATTGTTTAGTTAAGGCAGGGAAAGTTTAGAAATAGGCTAAATTGTGGGCTACAAACATCACAGAAAGACCCATTTGGCTTGATTCAAAGTGATGGCTTATTGCATGCAAACTGTACAAAAGTGGATGCAGACCAATTACTTTATATTACTAAAAGTAGCCTATACAACAACCTCTGGACTATTTTCTGCTGACTACCAGCAGTAGGCTAAAAAACAACTGCCTGCAGATAACTGCCTGCAGATTATTCTCTTCTGCTCAAGAACTGCCAAACAGATGAGCAGTGCGCTATTAGCCTAATTGCAAAACATTATTCAGCTTTGTCCTGTGTTGATGGTACTGTACATGTATACAAAAGACCAGAGGCTCAAGCCATTGTCATTTCAATATGTATGAACAGGGTAATAATGACTAATCAATTGGCAGCCCAGTTCTTCCTTTTCCCCAGCCAGAACAGCTCTAAGCCAGAGAAGACACATTGTCAAGTCCAAAAATGAACATTGTGTGTGATGCAATTCTTTTGTTTGCAGTTCGAGTTTCGATGTTGACTGTGTACCAGAAGCATGAAGAAATTGATGAGAAACAATATTGTAATGAAGAATAATAGTGTTGGCGGTCTAATGTTTGGATGGAGTTCAGAAGCATACACTTCATTATGTAATTATTTTCACAGAGTTCATGATGTCAACTTTATAGGTTTTTTGCAATAAAATGTGATTAATTTACAACTGCACCCATGCTTCTCATGTAATGTAACATTTAGGCTATATTACACAAATTAATTTGTACTATAACAAAATAAGTAATTAAATATTTGTAATCAAATTTATTTGAAAACCGCTGGGAACTAAATAATTAATTGAATGAAACCGTCATTGACATTTTATCAGATTTTAATGTATCTAAAAACACAGGAAAAACTGTTTAGAGACTATAACATTCCACACTCTCCATGCAGTTCTTCCACACACTCCACCCATTTACTCCAACTATTTCACTCACTCTGCACAGTTCCTCCTCACACTCCACCCAGGTTTTCCACCCACTCCACCCAGTTCCTCCACACACTCCACGCAGCTACTTCCACCGACTTCACCCAGTTACTCCACCCACTCAACCCACTTCTTCCAGTTACTTCAGCCACTCCACGCAGTTACTCCACCCACTCCAACCACTTCACCCAGTACTCCAGCCCCTCCAAACAGTTATTCTACTTACTTTAACCAGTTCCTCCACCCACTCCACCCAGTTATTCCACACACTTCACCGAGTTACTCCACCCAGTTATTCCACATACTTCATCCAGTTATTCTGCACACTCCACCCAGTTCCTCCAACCACTCCACCATGTAATTCCACAAACTCCACCAACTCCACCTAGTTACTCCACCCACTCCAGACACTGTAGCTTCAACATTTCAGATACTTCTTTAAATGCAGCTAATCATCACATTATACTTTATATTGTTAAATGAAGCCCCTACCAACTTTACTATGTAATTTCTTGCTCGATATCCATTTTTGGCTGGGGAGAAATTGACAAATATCTTCCTGTTTGTTTCCCATTCTTCAGTTGGAAAACTGAAAACAAGCTCAGCAGAGGTCGGATAATGTAACATTCTCTGCAGTGGCATATCCAGACCATTTTACATGGGGTGGCCAGATGGGTCCAGTAGATATTTTAGGGTGGCCATTTATCAACATTGTTTTTTGTGTTGAAGTGCTAAAAGAGGCTATTTTAAAGGACATGTGACAATTAAATTAAACCTGAAACTTCATTGCAGGGTGGCCGTGGCCCCCCAAGCCCCCCCTCCCCAAATTGTCAATGGCTGTCTATTTGTTAGTTTGTTCTTTCATTCGTTGGTTCCCATATGCGTCACAGACAATTTATTTTGCCAAACTATGACAAAATGCGTCTTATTGTTGACAAACAGCACTGTCCTAATTACATTGATTAACATTTACAGAGATCTAGAAAGTCCTTTCACACATTTGCTTGCATACTTGTGTTTTTAACATTCATCAACAAACCTCAGGGTCTACAGTAGCTGCACTATAGATTGGCGGTCTCTTGATTTCCAATCAGTGCTATAATGAAGTTTAAAAAATGTGCCTACTCATTTAAACAACAATGTAGTTCATTTCTAATCTACAAAACACTGTATAATTTAGGAAAATGTAATTCCATAGGGATTAAGCTAAACTGTCTGTTTTTATGTAAAGGTGCAATATGTAATATATGTACCGTAATAAATCCAAAAATGACACCAATGCCTCATCAGATATTAAGGAAACATGTTAAGCTGAAATCAGGGATGCTCATTTCGGGTAATTTTCCTGACCGACAACCGGAACTCGTTAACCGATTATTAACCATTAACTGATAAAATTATAACATTCAATTGGCTTTAAATAAAAAATTAAATTGACGAGTGTCTGGAACCCGTTAAATATACAAACATTTTTTTTTCACGTATTTGTTTTAATGTCTAAACAGCATACAGAACAGATCAACAACAGCTGCCGGGTGCACCAGCTTTGCGTATAAGTTCACTCGGGTGCAAAGTCCACACTAAACGACACGATGAAACTAGTTAGTTTCATACTAAAGCTGTGTCGATGTTTTGTGTCATTAAACTACAGTGGCGTAAAGTCCACACCAACCAAAAATTGTTGCAGAAAATGTGTCGTACACATTTTCACTTTCTGTTTTCAATCAAAGGAAAGTAGCCTTGATGCAGTGTTTAACGAGTTGTCAAATTATAGAATGAAAACTGTCTGTGACAATCTGGAACAAGGTTGTTGCTTACAGGAGGCCTACTGCAAATAAGGGCTATATTTCATTAACACAAAACAAAAGGTTAACGCTTGCTATGCGTTATGTAACTAACTATACAATATCTGCCGAGTGCACCCATTTCATTGAAATTGCTATTACGGTCCTCTCCGAAAATAAAGTGCGTGTTGTCAATCACTGTGTGTGTTGTTTTTAAGGTAACTTTATTTTGTCGGCTATAATGCATCAGGAGCATGATGAATTATAGCCGATGAAATAATATATGCTTCCCAATACGATAGCGTTATAGGTTTCTGTAGGCTACATGAAAAAATGAAAGCGCAAGTTAATATCACAGTCATCATAAATGTCCAAGGGTTGTCATTTTAAATGAAGAACACATTGCAGACGCAAAACAGACAGCCAGTATATTTCGCTCCTCATTACCTATATCTCCCCACCTTTTAAAACAAAGCGGCAGGCTCTGGTTGCGTGTGTCAACGCACCACATGATTTAACTAATATAGGCTATATATACGTAAAAAATAAAAAAACTTCTTAACCGTTTAACTGATAGTATTAATCGGTCAAATGTTTTACTTTCGGTTAACGGTTAAACGGTCAATATGAGCATCCCTAGCTGAAATAATATCTTTTCTGACAACAATGCTAATGTCAGTATTTTTTTCTTTTTTAAATTTACTTTCCGTGACAGAATTTATGTTTATGTTATGGCCTGTGTGTTGTTATCAACTGCCCATTAACAGCACAACCGGGTTGACAGGCAAACCTGTAAAAACACAAACCCAGCGCGCTACAGCCATGGAAGCAGCAAATAAACTAGATCAACAGAGATAGATTCTACCCAAAACAATTCTGCATGTTTCTAAAAGACTGCTTGACCAGAGACGTAGTAAAACACGGTTTGCTTGTCATGGTTGCGCTGATCTTGTTTGTCACGTTAGTTTAGATTCTGGGGAGGAGGGGGCGGAGGGAGACAACTCAGGTGTTTTGAATTTGGACTGCAGTACCCATTTTAACCGCTGGCTGTCCGTTTTACATATTGGACCTTTAAAGTCATTTGTTGATAACTGCCATTTTCACCATCAGGGCAAAAGTGTTTAAAGCGTTTAAAAAAAAGTTTAAAGCAACTAGAGATGCTAACAATTGGCCTGGTAGAGGATGTGTCTATATTGTCACATTGTCTCCTCTCTTCTCAATACACTACCCTCTTTAATTCATCTACCACCCTGACAGATCCACAGATGATGCCATTGCCACAGCAATACATACAGCTCACATAGACAGTAGGAACACATACAGTAGGTGAGAATGCTGTTCATTGACTACTGCATGAACTTTAACACCATAGTGCCTTTTATACTTATTACGGTTTCACACCCCCCGTAGCACTACACCTTAGCCCCCTCATTTCTCCTCCCAAATCCAATTAGCTGATGTTCTGAAAGAACTGCTAAATCTAGACCCTTACAAATCAGCAATCATAGCAACTTCTATTACTATCCTATTTAATCTCTCTCGTATCCTCAGAGATCCCAAAGGATTGGAAAGCAGCTGTGGTCATTCCACTTTTCAAAGGAGGGACACTCTTGACCCTGTTACAGACAGTTACAGACCCTGTTACAGACCCATATCCATCCTGCCCTGTCTTTCTAAAGTCTTTGAAAGCCATGTTAACAGACAGATTACTAACCATTTCGTATCCCATAACACCCTATCCACTATTCAATTTGATTTCTGAGTTGATCCTGGCTGAACCTCTGCTAAGCTCAAGGTCTTAAATTATATTACTGCCATTGAAAAGACATTACTGTGCATCTGTCTTTATTGACCTGGCCAAGGCTTTAGAATCTGTCAATCATCACATCCTTTTTGGCAGACTCAATAGCCTAGGTTTCTCGAATGACTGCCTCGATTGGTCTACTAACTACTTTTCTGACAGGGTTCAACGTGTTAAATTGGGTGGTCTGTTGTCTGGACCCTTGGATGTCTCTCTGGGGATGCCACAGAGTTCGATTCTTGGGCCGGCCCTATTCTCTGTGTATATCAGTGGAGGCTCGTCCATTGAGGCAGGGGAGGTTGTTCCTCCTCATTTTTTTGAGAGGCAAAAGGGAGTTCAAGAATATAAAAAATAGTAATTGGTTCAAATAAACTCTTAATAAATCTCTGTATAACTTATAATTCATTTATTATTTTGAAATAAATAATTTAAATGATGATTAAAATGCTTAAACAGTGACATCTGC
>JACXGM010009512.1:0-27478 GCA_016801145.1 Umbra pygmaea
TACAGAGGATAATCCAAAATGCAAAAACGGAATAGACAACGCACAGGTCAGGCCAGAACAACAATACATGAAATAGAATGCTCAGTATGAAGAAAATCAATACTCACAATACCTCGCAAAGAGGCAATGAGAGGTATGTGGCTTAAATACAGACTGGAGTGAGCAGGTGTACTGAATTGGGATAATTGAGTCCGGGTATCGGGAATGTAGTTCTGAGGAGGCATGACTAGGGAAGCTGTAGTCCACAGGAAGAAGAACTGGGGAATGGGAATTGTAGTTCTGAGCAATATAGACAAAGGAAGTGGCAGTTTCCAGGGAAGGGGAACTGGGAAACGTTACAATGCCATAGGTGCATTTGACTAATTTGCAGTTAAAATAACTATGACGTGCTGTGCCATTGACTTTAGACCAGGTTTTCGTTTGTCGCGAACACTTTCCGATGCCTCAACATAGCAATACACCCAGAATTATCCTGAACACACCTCCCCGTTAGACCAGCACTCCCATGGGCGCAAATATGGGCGCAGTTGCATTTGCTATTTAAACAACGCGGGCGCCTGACGGGAAAATGACAACTGCGTTAGTCTTAAACTAGCAAAGACACTTGCATTCAGACTTTGCGCTCCATTGCGCCGGGTGCAAGATATGGCCCCTTAAGTTGATTGGTAATTATTAGTGGTAAACGTGTAATTCCTAGTTGACTGGTAGTTACTGGGTGGATACTCTTCATCCCATCCACACACTTGAAGTACATTGATTGTTTTAGTCAACTCATTTAAGGGGGTTGCTCTCTCCAAATAAGTTTTCTGAACTAATGAAAGAGGGATCACGATGTATGTGAAACGTAGTATGTTAATTTGAGCTCTGTGGATAGAAGCGAGAGGTGGATAGGTGGATACAAGGTGGATAGAGGTGGATAGAAGCGAGAGGAAGCAAGAGGATATTCTTTCCATCTTTAAAGTCTTCTGTTTCTTCTGCAAAAAATTAAAATGGATTGTGCATGTGTTTTCACACATTTTCCTATACCTTTATATTTGTAACATAGCACTTGGAATTTATTTTATTGTCTTTAATCAAAATATACAGGTGTTAGGCTGTAATGAGCATTGTCTAACATCGTATTTAATCTTCCATCTAATGTCTTTTCATATATTTGATTGGACATGTTTATAAAGTTAAATTGGTCTCCTGGGTCAGTACGGGACTTGTAACCTTTTGAATGCGTCATTTTCTAGGGTGTCTCTGTTATCTAAGACAGTAGCAGATGGATTTAATGCTTTAATCAAAATCTACAGATGTTGGACTCTATCCAGCTTTGTATAACATTTTATTTGAACTTCCAGCTACTGTCTCTCTAAGTATTTGATGATTCATTTTTAAAGTTATTTTGGTCTTTCAGGTCTTTAGTTGTATATAGGATTGCATAGTATTGCTTAAATCCACTACGTATTAAAAATACATGAATATGGAAAAACATTCTCATCAGCGGATGAAATGGCAGGTTTGAGACTTGAAGTTGCATATTTTTTGAGTCTCTGAACTACCTATCAACGTTACCAGGGCTTCAGATGGCTCTGAACTTAGCTGGACTTCTAATCGCAGGGATACTGGTTTGATTCTTGAGTGGGCCAAATAAAGGTGTGCTTTTGAGCAAGACACTTTAATTCTGTGACACTGGATAAAAGGAAACTGGAAATATATGCAGGGCAACATACAATCTCTTTATATATTTCAAGTAATGTTTTCACAATTCACGACAAAGACACACATGTAACACATAACACGGTAGCAATAAAGCACAAACACAAAGGCACAACCCAGGGCAGACATAGAAGTTGTAATGAAGAGATTGAGCTGCATTGGATAGAAGTTGTGAGCCTGTCTTGTTGTCCCGATGGTTGTCAGTGGTGGGATCTTACCTGTCTTTGGCAAACCAGCCCTCTTCACTGGACTGTATTTAAATCTCCTTTTCCATGAGGATTGGAAGGATGATCTGACAAAATCAAAATGTTCTCTGAAACATCAAATGTAGGGGATGTTTCTTCCTACGGGCCTTTAGATTTATTTTTTTAATCTTTTTTTGTATATATTTTGTAGTTTAATTTTAATGTACACACCACCTCCACCTAATGTCTTGTCATACTGACCAAGCTCACTTAAGTAAGAGCTCCAGTGTCTAGCACCACTCAGGATCCATGCATACATTACATTTTCAGTACACATTCACACACACCACCAGTGCTCTGACCCTAAAACAACCAAATATCCACTCTATGTCCATATGTTTTTTTTTTCCTCTTTGTCTTCCAAAACATGCTCACAAACACACATGCTCTTGCACACACATATGTAAATCACAGACACATATATTCCACCTCACTTTCTGTGGTTCCAATTTCAAATCAGGCCAAGATGCTGTTCCCACCTCCAGTTACTGTTGATCGACAGGTCTTATGGTAGTCCTCTGCCTGCCCTGTGTGTAACTTTTCAGTCAGTGTATTACATAGTTTGCACATGCATATTCATACCTTTAGGCTTAATGTTTATAGTACAGGGTAGAAATTCTGCCTACCCTATGTGACAATGCAGTTGAAAGGTCATTTAAGAAATATATTTCATCACCTGACTAGCTAACTAAAACTGTTCCTTTCTTAAATAGTCACAACTTTGCACTTAACACATTCTCTATAATGGCCAGTGATTTAATTATATAGTTAGTTGGGCCTGAGAAGAAGGGAGTTCAAGGTCAACTTTGCTAAATGCTTTACTACAGTCCTTGTTGTTAGCATATTCAGCAACAGTATTTAGCTAGCTAGCCACTTAGCATGTTTCTGCAGCTTGGACAACAAAATCCAACGTGTTTGCTTTCTGATGTGTGAGTCAAGCACATTTCCAACATGAAGAGAATGACATGGGTCTTTCTACAGCAAGGTGAGTTCAACGTGTTTAATTGTGCACCACATACAGTTGTAATCAAAATAATTCAACCCCTATTGCAAACCAAGTTTATTGTAAAAACGTACAGACTTTTAGCTGTTTGCAATGAACAAATCAAACAAAAGCAATTAAAATAGCTCAAAACAACGAAGGCTTCAAATTCAACTGCAAATGCAACTGATAATGACTTATCACTTACAGTGCCTTGCGAAAGTATTCGGCCCCCTTGAACTTTTCGACCTTTTGCCACATTTCAGGCTTCAAACATAAAGATATAAAACTGTTACTTTTTGTGAAGAATCAACAACAAGTGGGACACAATCATGAAGTGGAATGAAAGTTATTGGATAATTCAAACTTTTTTAACAAATAAAAAACTGAAAAATTGGGCGTGCAAAATTATTCAACTCCCTTTAAGTTGATACTTTGTAGCGCCACCTTTTGTTGCGATTACAGCTGTAAGTCGCTTGGGGTATGTCTCTATCAGTTTTGCACATCGAGAGACTGAAATGTTTGCCCATTCCAACTTGCAAAACAGCTCAAGCTCAGTGAGGTTGGATGGAGAGCGTTTGTGAACAGCAGTTTTCAGTTATTTCCACAGATTCTCGATTGGATTCAGGTCTGGACTTTGACTTTGCCATTCTAACAACTGGAAATGTTTATTTGTGAACCATTCCATTGTAGATTTTGCTTTATGTTTTGGATGATTGTCTTGTTGGAAGACAAATCTCCGTCCCAGTCTCAGGTCTTTTGCAGACTCCATCAGGTTTTCTTCCAGAATGGTCCTGTATTTGGCTCCATCCATCTTCCCATCAATTTTAGACATCTACCCTGTCCCTGCTGAAGAGAAGCAGGCCCAAACCATGATGCTGCCACCACCATGCTTGACAGTGGGGATGGTGTGTTCAGGATGATGAGCTGTGTTGCTTTTACGCCAAACATAACGTTTTGCATTGTTGCCAAAAAGTTTGATTTTGGTTTCATCTGACCAGAGCACCTTCTACATGTTTGGTGTGTCTGCCAGGTGGCTTGTGGCAAACTTTAATCGACACTTTTTATGGATATCTTTCAGAAATGGCTTTCTTCTTGCTACTCTTCCATAAAGCCCAGATTTGTGCAGTATACGACTGATTGTTGTCCTATGGACAGACTCGCCAACCTGAGCTGTAGATCTCTGCAGTTCATTCAGAGTGATCATGGGCCTCTTAGCTGCATCTCTGATTAGTCTTCTCCTTGTATGAGCTGAAAGTTTAGAGGGACGGCCGGGTCTTGGTAGATTTGCAGTGGTCTGATACTCCTTCCATTTCAATTTTATCGCTTGCACAGTGCTCCTTGGGATGTTTAAAGCTTGGGAAATCTTTCTGTATCCAAATTCCGCTTTAAAATTCTCCACAACAGTATCTCGGACCTGCCTGGTGTGTTCCTTGTTCTTCATGATGCTCTCTGTGCTTTCAACGGACCTCTGAGACTATCACAGAGCAGGTGCATTTATACGGAGACTTGATTACATACAGGTGGATTCTATTTATCATCATTAGTCATTCAGGTCAACATTGGATCATTCAGAGATCCTCACTGAACTTCTGGAGAGAGTTTGCTGCACTAAAAGTAAAGGGGCTGAATAATTTTGCTCGCCCAATTTGTCCGTTTTTTCTTTGTTAGAAAAGTTTGAAATATCCAATAAATTCCGTCGCCCACTTGTTGTTGCTTCTTCACAAAAAATTACTGTTTTATATCTTTATGTTTGAAGCCTGAAATGTGGCAAAAGGTTGAAATATTCAAGGGGACCAAATACTTTTGCAAGGCACTGTATCTCCACATTTCACATCCATATCTGTATTTACAGAACCTATGGTTTACAGAGTGTATAAGTGATGCAATGTATAATATCTGTCAATGTACATATGAGATTATGTAAATAAATAGTATAGAAATACTGCTACATTTATTCTTGCCTTATGTCAGTTAACAATTCGTCTACAAATTTAAACAAGAATGAATGCTTATGTGTGAGATATTGATGTTATATACAGTACTGTGTATGTGATGATGAGTAGGGGTATGACATGATTGTCAATTAAATATTTGGTAAACTCTTTTTTAAATGTATCCGATATGGACATTCAATATATGGCCATAAAGGTAGGGTAAACGTACCCATTAAGACCAGGCACCATTTAAGCCCACTTGCAACTTTGAAGTCAATAAAAAAAGTATTCTGCTACTCATTATTTAATCCAATCTAACAAGTTCTTAGTCACACGTCAATTTTTGTTGAGAACCAATCACATTTGTCAATGTTGAGGTAGGCTAGCCTACATCAGTGCAGTCTCAAGGAGGCTCAGATAAAGTCGCCTCAAACCTTTGGTGTTTTGGGACCCCGCAGAAGGAATCTATTTTCAACAATTTACAGCCACTAACTTGGTAAATTCATTCATATTATGTAAATTGAGAGATTAATAATTTGATTGTTGTGTATTATTAAGTAGTTTTTTGTCAATCTGTACTATTGGATTTAATTTGGAAAGATGAGTTTTGCTAGATAGCATAGCGAGTTAATCACAAGGTAAAAATATAGCCATACTGATAGATACACTGCCGAAGGATTAAAAATGTTAAGTATCTTCACTAAATGTTTTCTGATCCATTTTACATCGATCTACAAATTAAGACACAAGTGGTTTGGGAGGGCTAAATATTTTTTTTAAATGCCTTTTTTCAAGGTGGGCTTAAATGGTACAGCAAGCTAAAAAGCAGCTAGCGCAAGACAACTTTGAATGTAAATACCTTGATAATTCTGAAGGTTTGGTAACAGAGGGATAACTATGATGGCGAGTTTACAGCACATTTAGGCACCAGGCATAGCTTTATACATTTATTTAATTTTGGTGTGACATATCATCTTAATTTTCCCGGTAGTCACTGTAGAAACATTTAAGCCCAGCATGTTCCATTTAAGACCATCTCATGTGTTTCAATAGGAAATTCCTGAAATAATGAGTTTGATTGGAATTTTTGATGTAAAGATTTGT
Source organism: Umbra pygmaea (assembly GCA_016801145.1). Classification (NCBI taxonomy): domain Eukaryota; kingdom Metazoa; phylum Chordata; class Actinopteri; order Esociformes; family Umbridae; genus Umbra; species Umbra pygmaea. The sequence continues at coordinate 5,970 of JACXGM010009512.1, forward strand.
CACTGTCATTTTCACTGTAATCCTGTGACTTTGATGTTCTTTTACCTTACTGATGTCATTAACAAGAGTACATCACAGATCACACACTGGCCAGAGGTATGGTTATGTAACCTATTTTGCATAATCATTTGTTTACAGTGAGTAAAATGACAATAAAAAGGAAGAACTCATCAACAACACCTGAAGGGGAGAGATTTAATGTAGTTTCTTGCAGAGGTTGTAAAAGTACTCACTAAAAGTACTTTTCTGAAGTACTCTGAGTTCACAAGTTTTGGGAAGTCCCTACTTAAGACCAAAATGATCATGTAAAAGGAGTTCATATCTTACCAAAGCCATGATTAATATTTTCTTTACTCTTTCTATTTCTTTTATATAGGTAATTGTGAAGATATTAACTCCCTCTACCGATCATGTTGGTCTTAAGTATCATTTTGCACTTCCCAAAACTCTGTTTCTTGACAGAGTCCCAAACAATTCAATCTGCCTTTACGGGAGGAGGTTAAGGATATTAAAGTTTTTATCTTTTGCCGGGCTAACCTGCAGGGTGCCCTCTTCACCAGGCAAACCACCAAGAAATCAAAATGCTGTACAAAAAGCAACTAAAAGAAATGAAAGTAGGCTAGCCTCTTCTTTGTGAGCTTTTTTGCAAGTCATGTGTTTGATATCTGATGTTAAAACATTATAAGTGCAGGTGATGAGTTGGCAAAAACTTTTTTGTTTTAAACTTAATGTAATGTAACGTAAATGTTAATGTAAGACAGGTTAATTACTGTTTCAGTGTCAGTGTTTAATCTACTTTAATATAAAAATTATATTATCAATATAAAAAAACTAAAACCTATGAATGTGGCTTATGAGAACAATAATTGTAGTCTTCTCTTAAGATGATGTCGGTATGTATGAAAAATTCAGATTTTGGTGGGCTTAATGGGTATTTTTACCCTATATATACTTATATGTCAGATATCGGTATATATGGTGGAAACATCATCATCATATGAGGTTGATACACAGTAAATTTGTGTTTAAGGTATTTTGGTATTAAAATACATTTCTACGTTTTTAACATAATCTTTGTTGCTGTTTAACGACAGTCAAAAGCTCTCGTAGTATTGACATTATTTGTTTATTTTTATGAATTTTTTCCAGATTTTCCTCCCTTCCCAATTGCCATTAACCCTGCCTTGTCAACAGCTCTGCAACTCCTTCGACAGATCTGTGGGATGATGAGTGGCACACAAATGGTTCATGGAACAACATGTTGCCCAAACTGCCTATTCTTTTGGCACTGTTCACCTAACACGGAAGTCTTTAGTCAGATCATGCACCGCATGATTATGTTGACCTACTATTCTTCCGTGATTGTATTTACAGGCGCCCAATCTGAACACCAGAGGTCTCTGGAGAGCGACGTGGCACGATAGATAATCTGATTTATCTAACCCAAATCCTGGGCAGTGCTATGCCAATTTGCGCTGCCTCATGCAGGAGGCTCGGGAAAAGTCAGACGACCCATGGTCAGGCTCATACTTCTGAACATTGTGACATAGACTGTCCTGCAATGCAGCAATGTAGCCCACTATGCCACGCGGACCCCCCAGTATTGACATGGCCAGTGTCATAGGCAGCAAAAACAGCAAAATATTAAAAACAATTCCTGTATTTGTTTTGAATAGGGATTTGTGTCAGGTCTGAACTCTAAATATTAGAGAGAGGATCCAAACGCAGAAAATGGTGAGTAACAACAATAATGAATTTATTACAAATAATGGCAATGAACGGTTGTGTTAGATATGAGAGATGTAGTAGGCCAGATCCTCACAACCAGCTGGACGGTTCAGATAACTGGCTGAATCTATATGGAGCCAGGTGGATTTGGCTGTATAGGCTCAGTGTGAATAGGTAAATGAATGGTCAGATGTCCAGGGGTCACAGGCAGATATCCAGGAGGGCATGGTCAGGTATCCAGGGATCACAGACAGATATCCAGGACAGCACGGTCAGGTATTCATGTTTCACAAGCAGATATCCAGGAGAGCATGTTCAGGTATCCAGGGGTCACAGGCAGATATCCAGGAGAGCATGGTCAGGTATCCAGGGGTCACAGGCAGATATCCAGGAGAGCATGGTCAGGTATCCAGGGGTCACAGACAGATATCCAGGAGAGCACGGTCAGGTATCCAGGGGTCACAGACAGATATCCAGGAGAGCACGGTCAGGTATCCAGGGGTCACAGACAGATATCCAGGAGAGCACGGTCAGGTATCCAGGGGTCACAGGCAGATATCCAGGAGGAAACAGGTGGCGGATTATTGTCACAGAATGGATCTGGAGATAGGAACACAGTGAACTGGAATTAGCTCAACAAACAAAAAGGCAAACCATAAGGGCATAGTACTCAGACTAGCTATAAAAAAGGCAGAAATGAACAAAAGGCACTATTCTCAGATAGGCACTAGGAATGGGGCTCGGGACATTATGTACTGTGTAGTACAATAATCAGCCCAGGTGTGGCAGAGGAATAGGTGCAGGTGATGTTTGCTGATGGGACTGGTGCTCAGGGAACGGGTGCCTTCATGGAGTGATAGGAAACGGGCTGAAACCGGGGGCTAGAACAATAAACAAACACAAAACAAACCAGACACACACACCAGGGAACCAGAAGGGATGGAAGGCAAACAGAGTGGGGAGACAGCTCAGGGGGTTGGAATCATGACAATTTGTGTTTATTGTTTTGTTTTAATTGAATTTAGGATTCATTAATAACCAATCCACCAGTGTTAGTAGGGTGTAAATGGGACACATTTTAAGTAATGTGACATACAAAACTTACCGTTCAACATATTGAATGTTGCATGTTTTAATTGTCCCATTTTCCCAGTTCTTACCGTACCCATTATTAAATTGCAAAAGTGAAAGAGATTTGAGTGAGATAAAAGGTTTTGAAACTTAGTCTCCCAACTATGAAAGTCTTCTCCTATTAATAAGAAGCGTTGGCAAGGTGTATTTCAACTTCAATAAAGAAAGGATAAAAAGAACACTGGCTTTTAAGAGGTTTGCTCTGGGATTTGATAGATCAACACTTTGGTTAGGCTGTAAGCTGTGTTAGCCATGTTCTCACTGATTAGAGGATTTTTCTAGTAGTGGGTCTGCTTTCTTATCAAAAGCAGTAAGGAATACCAGAACATAGCTATGGTATTTGTGTGTGTTCATTTATTCCACAAGGCAGTTACCAAGAGACACAAGACTAAACTCCTGGTTTTTATTTAGGACAGTATTATGCAGCACATCTGGAGGCAGGAAAGCCATCTGCTTATCAACTTCAAGAAAAACATTTGCCCCTCGTATTTAGCATGATTTGCTTCTTACATAATTTTCAGAAATGTTTCTTGTGTGCTTGTACTGTATCTGAATAGCCAGTCTGAATACATCCCTAATCATATCTTGTTTATGCCTTTTTATTTACTGTGACATATGTGAAATTCCTGGTTCAGGATGTTGTCACTATGATATTGACGGATGCCCCCTGCCAATCATCACCACTTTGTCCCATAACTAGAGTCTGTGATATATTGGTTAACTGATATTATTGTCTGATATTAGCAGTTTACTGATATATAAGTATATATATTTCACTTTTATTTAACCAGGTAGGCTGATTGAGAAAAGATTCTCATTTGCAATGGTGACCTGGCCAAGATAAAGCGAAAGGTGCAAGACAACATAAAGTTACACATGAAGTTACATAAGAATACATAATACAGAATGGAGGATACTCAGAGTATACTGTAGGAATTACTGTATATACAGTTTGTCAAAATGAGGTCATTGATAGAGAGGTAGATTTGTCGGAATGCAAAGTGGCATTGCAAAACCATCAACAATGGAATAGGTAACATATTGAGCATAGCTGTGCAAATGAAAGTGTGCAAAACCGTACAAAGAGCTGTGCAGGTGAATATGTGTAAAGGTTCACTAAGGGTGTGATTAAGGCACTAGGTCATAAACGGGCAGAGTCGAGGTGTGAGAGAAGGGGAAAGTGAACATGTACAATGGCCTGACAGTAGTTCTGATACTAATTCTTTACTAAGGTAACTAAATTGCGGGGGACTGTATACTAGGTTTTCAAAGATTTTTGTAGTTAATTGCAGTCATTAGCAGTAGAGAACTGGAAGGAGTGGCTGGACTAGAGCCATGGACTTCTGTGGCAAACCAGAGAGATATACTGTACCTGCTTGAGCGTAGATTGAGAGTTGGTGATGCTCTGGAGATTAAAAACCTTAGGTAAGGTGGGGTTTTCACTAGTAAGGACTTGTAGATGAGATGATAACAGTGAGATAGGTGCCGAGTGTGTGGGCCATCCAACTAGTATTCAAGGTTTTATAATAACACAAACATTAGCAGAAACTCTATATCTATATTAGGATTTTCCAGATACAAAAATCCCATATTGGTCAGGTTCTACTCATTAACTATATTGTTTCAGTGGATGTGCCCAACCTCCAATGGGGAGAGTCTGTATTATATAGAGTCTGTGTCACAATGTCCTTAGTCTTTGCTGTGTCACTTCATGGTGGTTTCTCCCCTATGTGTTTTGTTTTGGTTTTGTTTTCCCTCTCTTTGTGTCACATGATCCCATCACATGTTTTTGTAAGCCTATCAGTTCTGTTGTTTAGTTCACACCTGCACCTCCTTCCCTCGTTAGTATGGTATTTAGTTCTGTCTGTTTGGTTGTTCAGTGTGGTTCATTGTTCTTCTCCAGTTCCTCCTTGTGGTTTGAAAATAAATATATGTTTAGTGAAGATGCGCCTGCCTCCAATACCTTGGACCCTTGACAGTCTGCATTATATAGAGTCTGCATTATTTAGATTCTGGATTATATAGAGTCTGTATTATATAGAGTCTGTATTATATATTGTCTGTAATGTATTATATAGAGTTTGCATTATAAAACCTGTATTATATAGATTATGTAATATATTAGTCTGTATTATATAGTCTGCATTACATAGTATATAATCAAAGAGTATCACTATGTCCCCTGAGGAGCTGAACCAAATAAATAAATGGCAGACAATTCCTCTTGCTTCAAATCTTAACAACAACTTCCAAATAAGAGCATCTAAAAAATAAAAACGATTTTAGCATTCACTTACCACAAAATCATTATCGCTGATGTAGAAATCCTAACCAGCCACAGGTTTGAAGAAATCTAATATTTTTTTGTAATACTGTGTTGTGTTAGTTTTATTTGTGACGAAGCGATAGCTAGCGAGTGGCTTTCCTATGTCAATACACTGGCGGTGGCTGGCTCGTTAGCCTAATTGTCTTACCTATCACTCACATTATACACCTGGGGTTTTCCAGAGCCCTCTACCTCCGCCGCTTGGACAGAGTGAAGAACTGACTCCCTAACACAAAACACACTACTATTAGACATTACACCTGATTTGAATTTATGGGACAGTTGGATTTCCTGAACTACAGTAGTTAAGGGGCTTATCTAGCCTGATTTAGGGACTAGAACCAGGCCAGGGCTTATCCATAAAAGTGCTGCGCATTGCCATACCACACATCACATGTTGGATTGTTTATCCATCTATCCCTAGACCCATTTTTATTTATTATAAGTGTGACTCTGAAAGAGAAATTACTGTAGCCTACCATTCTCTCCAGCGAAATAACATTAAATACTTCTCTATGCAAACAGTTGTTTAAATGAGATTTACAAGTTGCCTGCTATTATTGTTCTGCCTATTGTTTTATTAGTATTTTCTGTAAAATGTTGAGGCATAGCCTAAAATTGTTTTCCTACGCGTTGTTAGTAGGTTGAATTATCTCTCTCGCGCTGTCATTGAAATTTGCGCAAATCATCCTCTGATCGGTTGTGGAAACATAGTAGCAGCACCTCAATACATGGAAGTCTGCCCGAATTCATAACATTTTGTTCCCAGACAAGATTACACATGATGGCTTTTAATGGATGTATTGAAAATGGCTCCAGAAAAACAATTTAAAGAAACGCACTTGACTGCGTTAACCGTAGTGTCATCAGCAAGAGCATAGGAATAAGTTTGGTATTTGGGGGGACACCATATATTTTTCACAAAATGTCTTATTATTTGGGGGGACCACATTACCTGTCTGTAACATTGGAGGGGGGACATGTCCACCCATCCACCCTTCCTACGCCCTTGGTCGTCAGTTCAGCTAGTAGGCTGATTGATGTTGACAGTGGAGTCTGTATCAACCAACAATTTGAATTGCATAAACAAATGCATCACTAAAGCAGACTGGAAAATGAGTGCCATTTAAATTAAATTATCCTGTACATAAGTATTCAGACCTTGTTATAAACAATCTATATTATCTGTTAAATAGGAACTACTTGATTTACGTGGCGTACTAACATGGCAACAGTAAGAGGAGTTGTGGGGGATACGTTCATGTTAGACGATAACAGCACATGTTGCGACCATTTTCTTTAGCTAAAAGTACAAATTAAAACTCACATTTTCACAAATAAAATGTTGGCAACCGTTTTATAAGCACATTAACCTCTTAGCGTGCAGTATCCCGATTCCCCCCTCCAAAAAAAAGTGGACTAGAATCACAGTTCACACTTCCAATTTTTTGGTTATATATACATGTTATATATCTACATAAAGCTTAGACACTCAGGAATGTAGCAAATATCACTTTTACAGAAGCTATAACAAAACTTATAATTTCCCCTCATAATGTGAGCTACGTGCCACACTACACATGTGCCTCAAATTAAATGGAATGTCAAACTAGAAACAAGGCTAACACCATCATTTATTGGGTTATATATACATGTCTTATGTCCTTAAAGCTTATAATCTTGGGATTCTAGCAAATATCTCGGTTTTAGTGTAGCTATAAAATTCACAACGTTATGACTACTTAATATCAGCTACGTGTCTTGAAAACAATTAGGCTATGTTTTTGTTTTCACTTCATAGAAAATACATGAAGGAATAAAATCTCACATGCAATATTTAAGTTATAAATACATGTCTCATATGTCCTTAAACCATAGAATGTTGGGGTTCTAGCAAATATCTCGGTTTTAAAATAGCTATAAAAACAAGATAATTATTAGTCATAATGTGACGTAAACAGACAGTACCAAAAGCTTTTAGCTTGTTTACTCAGCTAGCCGTTTTTGTACCTCAAATTAAATCGAATGTCAAAAGGAAAACAAGGCTAACACCCTCATTTTTTAGGTTATCTATACAAGTCTTATATCTTTTTAAAGCTTAGAATGTTAGGGTTCTAGTAGAAATCTCGGTTTTAGTGTAGCTGTAAAATTAACAACGTTATGACTGCGAGTTTCAACTACACATCGCAAACAGTAATGTTTTTTTTCTTCTCAAATGAAATCGAAATGCCAACTAGAAACACAACTACCACACTCATTTTTTAGGTTATATATACAGTGCCTTGCGAAAGTATTCGGCCCCCTTGAACTTTTCGACCTTTTGCCACATTTCGGGCTTCAAACATAAAGATATAAAACCGTTATTTTTTGTGAAGAATCAACAACAAGTGGGACACAATCTTAAAGTGGAACAAAATTTATTGGATATTTCAAACTTTTTTAACAAATAAAAAACTGAAAAATTGGGTTAAAAAAAAAAGTTAATACTTTGTAGTGCCACCTTTTGCTGCGATTACAGCTGTAAGTTGCTTGGGGTATTTTGCACATCGAGAGACTGAAATGTTTGCCCATTCCTCCTTGCAAAACAGCTCGAGCTCAGTAAGGTTGGATGGAGACCGTTTGTGAACAGCAGTTTTCAGTTCTTTCCACAGATTCTCGATTGGATTCAGGTATGGACTTTGACTTGGCCATTCTAAAACCTGGATATGTTTATTTGTGAACCATTCCATTGTAGATTTTGCTTTATGTTTTGGATCATTGTCTTGTTGGAAGACAAATCTCTGTCCCAGTCTCAGGTCTTTTGCAGACTCCATCATAAATTTTAGCCATCTTCCCTGTCCCTACTGAAGAAAAGCAGGCCCAAACCATGATGCTGCCACCACCATGTTTGACATTGGGGATGGTGTGTTCAAGGTGATGAGCTGTGTTGCTTTTACGCCAAACATAACGTTTTGCATTGTTGCCAAAATTTCGATTTTGGTTTCATCTGACCAGAGCACCCTCTTCCACATGTTTGGTTTGTCTCCGAGGTGGCTTGTGGCAAACTTTAAACAACACTTTTTATTGATATCTTTCAGAAATAGCTTTCTTCTTGCCACTCTTTCATAAAGGCCAGATTTGTGCAGTATACGACTGATTGTAGACTCGCCCACCTCAGCTGTAGATCTCTGCAGTTCATCCAGAGTGATCATGGGCCTCTTGGCTACATCTCTGATCAGTCTTCTCCTTGTATGAGCTGAAACTTTAGAGGGACGGCCAGGTCTTGGTAGATTTGCAGTGGTCTGATACTCCTTTCATTTCAATATTATCGCTTGCACAGTGCTCCTTGGGATGTTTAAAGCTTGGAAAATCTTTCTGTATCCAAATCCGGCTTTAAACTTCTCCACAACAGTATCTCGGATCTGCCTGGTGTGTTCCTTGTTCTTCATGATGCTCTTTGTGCTTTCAATGGACCTCTGAGACTATCACAGAGCAGGCACATTTATACGGAGACTTGATTACACACAGGTTCTATTTATTTCTATTTATCATCATTATTCATTTAGGTCAAAATTGGATCATTCAGAGATCCTCACTGAACTTCTGGAGAGAGTTTGCTGCACTGAAGGTAAAGGGACTGAATAATTTTGCTCGCCCAATTTGTCCGTTTTTTATTTGTTAAAAAGGTTTGAAATATCCAATATATTTCGTTCCACTTCATGATTGTGTCCCACTTGTTGTTGCTTCTTCACAAAATATTACAGTTTTATATCTTTATGTTTGAAGCATGAAATGTGGCAAAAGGTCGAAATGTTCAAGGGGGCCGAATACTTTCGCAAGGCCTTGGAAATATCTTATATGTTCTTAAAGCTTAGAATCTTGGAATTCTAGCAAATATCTCGGTTTTAGTGTGGCTATAAAATTCACAACATTAGACTACTTAATGTCTAGTGTATTTGAACCACGGGCTTGCACTTCTGAACAAAAGACGGATGTGAAAAGTGTCCAAAAGCTTAGCATTTTTTGCATATACGTCATCCTTTTGAAACAGAGATATAAAAAATTAACAAGATTAACAATTTTAACTGAATATTGACAGAGATAATTTACGAAAGAAATGTGTTGTTCGTCTAAGGACCCGGATGTAAACATCATCACAGCAGCGGCGGTCGGTGGATCTTAATTTGGGGGCGCTGGCTCATAGTACTGTCCGAACTGGAGGAAACGGAACGGTATCGCACAGTATCGCACAATGGGTTTGGTGTGTTGCGCACCGTTCCATTTGCTCCGGTCCCGAGCGTAACATGAGCCCGCCCTCCCCAATTAAAATCCACCAACCGGCGCTGCATCACGGTGCATTTTTTCTAAAAATATAGTTTCACAAACAAAGCTACAGCTCATTGGCTGTTCCCTCAATCATTCTAAAATGTCAGACATATGTGCCCAGCCCCTTTGTAACTTCATTTGAATACCTTCCAGGACACTCAATATATGGCTTTGTAGGGTTCTTTCAAAGAGGATACAGAAAAATAAAAACAGAAAATTATTATGCATTTTCTTTATTTCATCTTGTGCCATATTCACTGTGTCTATTTATTTGAAATGAATTTTACATATCCAAAAATTTCAAAGTATTTCCTTTAAAAAAATATCAACTATCTGTTTGTCCTTGCCTCAGGTCCAGTGTAACAAGAGTTTAACTTTAGGTATGATTTTTTAGGCAGAATTTTACAAATCGGGGGCGAGGCTTAAGAGGTTAACACACTCCAGGCATTAAAACACGACAGACTGTGCTTTGCCAAAGAATAACCGCACACCTCAGCAGTGTGGAAAGCCACAAGGCCAAAGGCACACTGCTGAGGTGTGCGGTTATTCTTTGGCAACGCACAGTCTGTCGTGTGTTAATGCTAACTTACTCACAGATGTTAAAGATGATTGTTCTCATAAAGGATGTATCATTTGTGGTTTTTGTTTTTTACAGCGAGACCAAGCCCACCGGTAAACCTCACACACACCCAGACCACAGATGGAGAGTTAGTTCTGAGATGGAACAACCCACCATCCCAGTGGCATGCAAGCCCTGTCCCATTAATCTACCAAATCGGCTACAAAACCTCCCAAAACACCTCTGATCCCAACTGGAAGGTACTGAATCAACACACTGCCTCAGAGCCAATACAGGAATTACAGACAATACGGCTAAAGAAGGATAGTTTATCAGAGAACAGATTGGGGCTAAATACACTGCTCAAAAGAATTAAGGGAACACTCATATCACACATCGGGTCTCGATGAACGAAACATGTTGAATATCAAAATATTTACTGTACATTGTGTAATTCGTTGAGAGCAAAATGGTGTATCAACGGACAATGGAAACCAAACATACGAACGGATTGAGGGCTGTATTCAAACTCCCACTGAAAATCTAGGTAAATAATTGAAATCACAGACTGTTCCAACTTGCATGAACAACTTATAATGTGACTCAGTAGTGTGTATGGCCCCACGTGTGCACTCCTGACAATGTTTGGGCATGCTCCTGATGAGCCAGCGGTTGGTGTCCTGGGATCTCCTCCCAGACCTGAATCAGGGCATCAGCAAGCCGCTGGACAGTATGTGGCGCTACTTGGTGGCGTCGGATGCACCGATACATAACATCCCAGAGGTTCTCAATTGGATCAGATCTGGGAAACGTGAGGGCCAGTCAATGACATCAATGTCTTCGTCATCCAAGAACTGCCTACACACTCTGGCAACATGAGGCTGAGCATTTACCTGCACCAGGAGGAACCCAGGGCCCACTGCACCAGCATAAGGTCTGACGATGTGTCTGAGGATTTCATCCTGGTATCTAATAGCAGTCAGGATAGCATTGGCTAGCACGTGGAGCTCTGAGCGAGGATATGCCTCCCCAGACTATTACTGACCCACATGCCAAATCAGTCATATCGGATGATGCTGCAGGCAGCATAGCATTCACCACGGCGTCAGTGTGAACCTGCTCTCATTCGTGAAGAAAATGGGGGGCCAATGCCGGACCTTCCAATTCTGGTGTTCTCTGGCAAATACCAATCGAGCTGCATGGTGCTGGGCTGTGAGCACAGGCCCCATTAGAGGACATCGGGACCTCATGCCACCCTCATGGAGTCATGCACACCAGTAGCCCACTGGAGGTCATTTGGCAATGCTCCTCCTGTTCCTCCTGGTATCTCCTCCATGCTCTAGAGACTGTACTGGGAGACACAGCAAAACCTCCTGCGACGAAATGTATAAATGTGCCATCCTGGAGGAGCTAGAATACCTGTACAATCTGAAAGGGCTTCAGGTACCCCTTCATGCTACCAGTGGTGACAAAAAAACACAAAATGCTAAACTGAAGAGCAATCAGTCAGAGCAATTATCTGTGGCTGTCACAGTCACCCCCTCCTGGAGTGCCTGAGGAGGCGCACCTGCCATATCTCTTTTTTATGTCAGTTTTAATTTTCCTGGTCTTTTGATCACGACTGTCATCACCTGTCTCTTTCCAGCCAATAGAGCACTGTCAATCAAAACATAGCTGCATCTTATCATTAATTTAGTTCCTGGTAATGTTGGTGTTAGTGTTTAATGAATATCTTTAATGAATATCTAGGTTTTGTGTGTTGCTGAACTGCTTAATTTTGGCCATTGAGGCTGTTTGATTTAACTGAATGATTTTCGTACTAAAGTCGGTTTTGATTTATTCTCCAATATTTGTTTTCCTCCTGCACGCACCTTGAGCACATGGATCGTGACAGTGGCCACCACCTGCAAAACCATTTTCTTTTTGGGGGTTATCTTGCTGTTGCCTTTCAAGTTCATCTGTTGTCACTTGCATCAAAACAGGCGCCATTGATTCATAATTGCTTAAGCTTCCTAACTGGACAGATTTAATTGACTTGGTGTTATACTGTGATTATTGTGTGTTCCCTTAATTGTCTTGAGCAGTGTAGAATTTATTAGACTAGATAAAATGTATTTTAAAGAATTAGCCATGTTCTCACATCACAATTGCACTTTGCATGGGAGAGTTTATATGCATGTGTACTTAAATTATAAGGAGTTTATTTGCAGGCGAACTTAAGTCTTGTGGTCCTATCTTCTATTCCTCTGTCTAAGCTCTTGGAAGTAACTGGAAAGAATTGGGTCTTTCTGACTGGATTCACACCACATGTTAACTACTATGTCCAGGTCCGCTCTCACCCCCCCGCTTTGACCCACCTGATGAGTGACTGGAGCCGACCACACCTCATTCACCTGAACAGTAAGCTTTCTGCATATACCTGTAGAGTAACTTAACATCATCAGCATACAGTAAACATCATATTGTTCACAGAGTTTCTGAAAAACAGTTATTGCTGGAATGTGCCATTGCATTAATGCTTCCTTCACAGAACTGGATTTATGTCTGCTACTTTAGTGGTTGAAATAGAAGTGTTTTTGATTTCATTTCTACAAATTTGAAAGTTAGGCTTTTTATTGAGGTTTCCAGAAACACACACCCTGGAAATCCAGAGTTCTCGCGAGAGCACAATTTGAATTTGCTCACCAAGTTACTCTGGCACCAAGTAATTTTGCTCATTAACTATGCCCTTGTAGCCGAGCTGCACCAATCACATTGGTGTATCTGATATAGGCGTGCCAGAAGCGTGTTAAACAGATGACGACAGCGCTGCAACCTCGAAGTCATTAGTAAACATTGTAAGATCGCAATAACACCAGTTGTTTAAAACGGCTTTGGCCACTACAATGAACGAGTTAGACTTGGCTTTTTGTCTAAAAGAGGGACAGAAGACGGAGCTCGAATTGTTGCTTTTTAGGAAAGACGTTTTAGCTGTTTTTGCAAGAGTTTAATCTACCAGTTAGCTCCGCCATAGGTGCTTAGCGAAAAACCACTGGTGATAGGTCGTAGTTATATCCAATTACCTACAGTGAGATTTTCAAATGCATACTTGGTGCCGCCCCTCGAGCTGGGTCATTTTCATTACTAGATCCCAGACCCTTATATCCTCCGGATTTGGGTCTGGATTTTTCCAGGCTAAGAAACACATACAATTCTTCTGATTCTCTCGGTGAGGCTTAAACACTGTTCAAATAGGCAGAATCCCAATACAAAGCACTGTGTATTCCTTTCTACATATTGTAGTTAGACCTGAATAGACCTGAATTTTATGTCCATGTGTGATTTTTGAAGAACACATGCAGCTCATTTTATTACTATCTGTGTATACATGTAATATATATGGGCCAATGGCCATGTAGCGTTGCTGGTTGTGTTCCTGTCGTGTAGTTTATTAATATATTATAGTTACACTGAACCAAAATATAAATGCAACACTTTTTAGTTTTTGCCCCAATTTATCAAGATCTAAGACCTTTTCTATGTATACAAAAGCCCTATTTCTCTCAAATTTTGTTCACAAGTCTGTCTAAATCTGTGTTAGTGAGCACTTCTTTTTTGCCGAGATAATCCATCCACCTCACAGGTGTGGCATATCAAGATGCTGATTAGACAGCATGATTATTGCACAAGTGTGCCTTAGGCTGGCCACAATAAAAGGCCACTCTAAAATGTGTAGTTTCATCACACAGCCCAATGCCACAGATATCGCAGTGTAGTTAAGGGAATAAAGAGATTACCATTAATATGCACATGAAATTAATACATTAATAAATGATATATTTCCTTTTCCCCTAGGGGCAATGTTATGAATTAAACAGGTAAATATTAGCTTAATAGAAAGCATGGAGAATGATCTTGTGATCTTAGTTGCCTCGAAGATATTTAATATCTATAAATCTGACTCCATGTGTTAACTGAGCAAGTTCACCAGGGCATGACGGGCGTGAAACTCCGGATCTGCCAGGTAGCTAGCCTGGACACTCCGAGCCACACTAAGTATATAATATGTACGGGCTAACCTGTCATCACGTAATACGCATGAAACAGCCAGCGATAAATCTATGAGCGTCGGCCCTCCCCTACGAGCAGAAATGTCTCCGGAGACTGAACTGAATAATAGGGGCGAAGGATAAGGAATGCCCAGGAGTGGGCTGAACTTTTCTCCTTTTGCCGAATCGCCAAACAGAAACCCTTCTAGAGCCGGCTGAGTTGCCACGCTGCGGGATAGCCGCGTCTCAGTGATTACAACCTGAAACCTGGAATAGCTTGCTAGCAAAGTGTGTGATAATGAACAGAATACTACGAGCAGGGAGAGAATAGGCTCACAATGATTTCCATATAACTCAGCCGGAGATATAAGGAATAAACTTGGAATGTCACAAACAAGGCTCGGTTCAAAGCAATAATATTTAATTCCAATTAAAGGCATAAAGTACAACTCTTTAACCGGACAATGAAATCACAAGTTACAATAACAAGAATTTTAATACATGTCGTCCTAAAATCCTAAAGCCTACCAAAAACTACAATTATCCTATCTAATCACACATCTAGAGCAACTAGCTTGCTCAGAGCATCGTCTAAGATATGAACTCCTCAAACATAGTTGAACATAGACTTTATATTCCTCCCGAAAAAGTGCTCCCCCCTTCCCGCTCAACCCCAATGGGAATCACGTTTCACTGGCCATCGAAAGTGGAAACTAAGGACCGCTATTGACAAATTTACATTGATTACATTATTCACAGACTTTAGTTCACAAATACAATCAATACAAAAGACCGGCTGCAGGCATTTACATTTAATACAAAAGAACTGGCTTTGTACATTTACATGAAATTGAAATGTCCCACCCCAGGGGGGGAAACATACATTTGACTCTGTGGAACTTTCCTCCATATTCTGGCCAGCCAACTATACGTTATCTGTAAAGAGAAACATGACATGTGCAACACAGTGGTACGTGTATCCCAAGGTTTCCCTTTATGGGACAGTCAGGAAAACATCAAATATCATACTATTTGGTCCATTGGCTGGTGCTTTACATTGGATGTGCAGTTGGTCTTTACATTCAGCTCTGTGGTCCAGTGAGAGGAGTGAATACTTCACACCTCCCTCCATCCTCTGTATTTGCGTCTCTAAGGAAGCAACTCCGGGAAGGAATAGGTGTGGGGTAGCCAGCCAGGTGCCAGCCAGGTGCCAGCTCTTAATATCTGCATATATGTCCTGTAAACATTTTAAACTTCCACTACAGCAGGTTTTGAGGGAGTGAAACTGACAACTCTCACGCAATGATTTAGTGCCACAACAGGTAGATTCACCACAACGGCCAGCTCCACAGCCTACTGAATTGTTTAAAAAATTGGCTGTTTGAGATTGTGTTCATGGAAGGCGTTAATATTCCCTATCTGGCTAGTTACAGACAGCAAACGTAAACAATGGAAAAATGTCATTGAAAAAAGCAACATAAATAAAATTATTTATTTACTTAATAACGCTTTACTATAAGGTATTACTTACCCCTGAATGTAGAAATTCCAACTTTGCCGATTCTACCCATTACTCAAATGTTCTGTCAGACTGGAGAAAGAAAAAACTGGGGCACATCTTCTTCTTCTTCTTCTATGGTTTAATGGCGGGATCGCAACCGATTTAAGGTCCATCCCAGATTAAACTATTAGGACCAATGGTCTATCACATTTGCAAGGATTATGTTTTAAAACAATGGGCTTTAAAATTAAATAAAAAAATGTATCCAAGTTATTGATTAAGCATAATCAAATGTTTGAATGTTGTCAAAATGTAAATAGTTCTGACAACCCAATGTTTGGTAGTGAGTGCACCTTTGGACCAGATCAGATAATTATTGCCATTAATTTTAAATGGCAAAAAAATACATCATTACTTCGGGTTCTTCATGGAAATTTTGCAAAATTACAGAAATGTTATTGAATGTTTTGAAATTAATTTGGTAACAAGGTAGTCGGCAACACAGAACTGTGTAATACCTTTATTCAAATCTGTCACGGGTCATGTTAAACTGTATTTTCATGTTTGTCATGTTTATAATAAAATAAATAATTTCTGTAATTTCAAAAGATTCTTCAATTTGAGAAATTGTGCGAGTGGCCTCAATCTTAAAATAAGGAAGATAAACTTGTTCCTTTGCTGGGATAATTAAAAAAATATGTCCACACCTTATTACTAGTTAAATTTAGCTTGAAAATTGTTGGTAAATCTTATTAAGAAAAAGTTATATTTTCTCAAAATAAGACTATTTCTCTTACTTGCAAAATGCTTGGCAAGACTCTTTCTTTTTAGACTATAAATAGGACTAATTTTCTAGAAATAAGGCTTTTTTTACTTTCTTAAAAATCTGTTTTTGCAGTGTGTAGCTATCAGCTGTAGTGTGAAGTGCTTGCTACTTCTGCCCTTCTAAATTCCGTAAACAGACAACAGTGTTTTTTGGCAGTTCGTTTGTAACATCACTTCAGTGAAAAATGTAAAAGCAAACTTTCACGCATAGAGGGAAATGTGAAGAAGAAAATGAAATTGTATATGCAGTTGTCACGGTTAGCGTGTGGTGTAATGGAGAGAGGGAGACTCAGGCGATGAATGACGGTGATACTGGCTCAGTTAAAAAAAACACAGTCCGCAGAAGCATATACACGAAGTTGCAGGGTCATCGTAAAGCAATGGCACATTCTAAATAGCTTATGTACTCTAACAGTAGCACAGACACTGTTAGCTAAAAAAGAAACGTGCGTATAATACATAAACTTTAGGGACTCACTTGTCACCACATAGGTACAGCTTTACGAACAGATTTACAAACGAGCAGAATAACTTAACCTTACCCAACAGGATTCAATTACTGACACCTCTTCCCCAGTTTGGCTTGCTTATAAAGATACTAACTAACTAGCTAACTACCTAGCTAGCCTAACACGCCTGCATCCACTCACTAATCAGATACCAACCTAACCTAGCAACTATTCATAGCGACAGCCAAACTGGGGGAGAGGTGTCATAGAACTTAATAATTAGACAGAACTGAAACACCATGCATTTGCACTGAATATTCCATTTTTTTCCTTTTTTTTTCATTTTCATTTCACTGAATATAAACAAGATATATGTAATAACTAAGTCCATATCTCAATCCAGAGAAAGAAAGATAGCCATTTATTACAGTTTTCCAAACATTTATTTGACTTGAGTTTCACATAGCTAATTAAACAGCAAAATTGATATTTGTATTATCTGAATGTAAATTAATACAAGTACTCAGATATTTGTGGGAAAAGCACCTGATCTTGGTTATTTTGATGATTATAACATGTTTTTATGACACAGGACTGTGATGGGAATACTGTCAACATTGAGAAAATTAATGTTGTATTCTTATTCTGGAGACAATTAGAACTAATGTATTGTGTTAATACCCCCACATACAAATAATCATAGGAAAACTGTCTATTTAAAAAAACATGTTTTCATGACATTTGGGCCGCGATGGTTTGTCAATTAGAAAATGTGGGTCACAGAAAAAAAGGTTTGATAATCACTGCTCTACACCATAATTTGTGACAGTGCGTCACAGATGGGACCCTATCACTAACAGTACATGATGCACAAATTGCACTGTTTGTGTTTCTACCACTGACCTTTATAACGAGAAGATACAATGCAATGTCTGAACGCCAACACAAATCAATTCAGGCAGGCTCATCTGTGTTATGTTTACAAGACCATTTTACTTAACTTTGAGGAATGGCGAGGGTGAGTGAAGACAAAGGCAAAGCAGTTGCAGAGTTGGAGTGTTAATGAAGTGATCTATGCATATGAAAACAACAAACATAACAGGAGAAGATAGCCTTAGAGCACCAGCAACATAACATACACTGGAAACAATGTTCAACACTACATAAAGGGAAAATGGATATCTAAATACTTGTACTAATGAGGTTATTTTAAACCGTGGAGATAGTAGAATGACATAGACAAGGAAGTCTAAAAGGGTCATGCAGTGTCCGTCCTGGAATATCTACAATATGGCAGCCACACTTTTTGGAGCATGACACTTTGCCAGTTTAAGAACCTGAGCTGAGAGGTTACAGGTCAGAGGTTATTTACAGTGTCAGTGTAATGATTACTCCCAGGGATGAAAAAGAATACTGTTTATTAAACACAGGTAAGAATATTGTCCAAATGCAACAGCACAGATAATCCTAGGCAGAATAAAGCACTAACAGAGCAGGGGTCAGGCAACAATATCAACACTTCAGCGTTTGGCAAAGGTACAAGGGAATATCCAAGGCAGAAGATCAAACAAAGCATGGGTCAAACCAGAATAACAACAAGAATAAATGCTCAGAATGGCGAAGTCAAATACTCACAATACCTCGCAAAGAGGCAAGGAGAGGTGTGTGACATAAATACTGTATGGAGTGAGCAGGTGTGTGGAATTAGGCTAATTGTGTCCGGGTATGGGAAATGTAGTTCTTTGGAGACCTGACTAGGGAAGCTGTAGTACTGTGAAAGGGAACAGGAAATGTTACAGAGTCCGGGTATGGAAAATGTAGTTCTGATCAGCATAAACAAAGGAAGTGGTTGTTTCCAGGGAAGGGGAACTGGGAAACATTACAGTCAGTAGATATTCATGTTGTGACGAGATGATGTAAGGATGTAGTCAGAATGTAGGTATAGTGATAAATTTGCACTTGGTCGCTAAGTGAGAATTTAGTAGCACTTGGTCGCTAAGAGGCTCAAATATAAATGGCAACTCAAGAAATATATGAAAGACGGTAATAGTAAACCCAAAACAATAAAAGTTGATCCTTTAAGGCATGATTTAATAAACTTAGTGTCCAAATAACAAGAACACCCAAATACAACTCACTCACACTGATATAACAATGCACACTGAACCACATAACACATTAACATATATAGGGTCTGTGATGGAATAAAGTGGTTCCAGGTGTGCTGTCCTAATCAGAGAGGGGGGTAGGACTGGAGCGCTGATGTGAGAAGGCCAGGGACATTGACCATCGCAGTCCCTGCATGCCAGCAAGGGGACCGAAAGACTGGCAGGACCCGTCGATGTGTCGCTCCAGAGGCAGGATGCCCCAGACCCAGGAGATGACCCCAAGGTTGCGGGGGTGGGTGATCCGGCCGGCGCAGATGGAAATCAGAGAGCAAGGATGGGTCAAGGTCATCCTGGTATTGGAGGCTACTGCTCCGATGCCTCAAATCCAAGATGATCTGCAACGTGTATACCTCAAGGAGAGGGCCTGCCACCACCAGTCTGAGGAGAGACACATGGAAAGAGGGTTTAATTCAAATGTTAGAAGGAAGCTGTAATCTATATGTCATTTCATTGACTCTCCTCAGGACTTTGTAGGGCCCCACAAATCATGGACCCAGCTTCCAGGGGCTGGTTCTGGATCGAAAGCCAGACCGGATCACCAGGTTGGTAGAGGTGCGTGGCCTCGGTGGCCAGACTTGACCTTTTGACAGTGGACAGCACACTGGAAATGCACATATTAATGCACGTAGTAGTGTTCAACATGTCCTCTGCGTGCCAAACCACTCGTCCACTGCAGGGGCCTTGCTCTGGCTTGGATGCAATGGAGCCAGGGCCGACGGGAACCCCAACATGCACTGGAATGGCGTGAGGTTTGTGGAGGAGTGACAGAGAGACTCTTGGGCATACTCTGTCCACAGCAGTAACTTATATTACTCCCACGGCCAGTCCTGGCAGTATGACAGCAGGAACCTACCATTTCAAAGTGCTCCACCTGCCCGTTGGCCTCTGGATGGAACCTGGAGGTAAGACTGGATGTGACCTCTCTATTAACGCTTTCCAGACATGAGAGGTAAATTGGCAACCATGTCCTTTGGGATGCTTTAATGCCGGAAGACATGGGTAAACATAGTCTCCGCTGCCTGCAGGGCTGTAGGAATTCTGGGCAGATGTAGGAGACCAAGATCGCAGTGTGCCTCTCAGAGGGAGGAAGATCTGTAAGAAATCAATAGACAGATTGACAACCAAGGTCGTTGTGGGACAGGAAGAGGCATTAACTTCCCTGTAGGAAAGTGTGTTGGCACTTTACTTGGAGCGCACACGGAGCAGGAGGAAACAACTACTCTCACCTCCTTAGCTAAGGTTGGCCACCAGTACCTTTCAGCCAGGCAGCTGATTGTTTTGCAGATACCAGGATGACAAGAGTAGAAGGAGGTATGAGCCCAGTAGAGGATCCTGTCCCAAACTGAGACAGGCACATACTGGCAATCAGCAGGTCATTGTGCTCCCATTCAACCGGTGCCACTATGGAGAAAAAAATAAGAAATAAACAAAAGGGGAAAAGTTTAAGTGAATACACCTTGAGAAATAAACTAGGCTAACATCCGCAAAAAAATAATTAGGAAGTTTCTGGAGGGACTTAAAATAAGAAATAAAAGGTTGCCACTTGTTAAAAAGTATAATTGTGGACCCCTGAAGAGAGTACTTAAGTTTTTCAATTGTAGAAAGGACATAACATATTTAAGCCATTGAGATAATGACGGGGGATAAGAAGACTTCCACTGAAGGAGAATTCTAAATCGAGCCGAAGTGTCTGCTTGCTTGGGTTCGAATTGGAGTAAATCCTCAGAAATACCATAAACAACTATCAGGGGACAGGAGAGCAGGCAAATTTGAAGTACATCAGATATGATCTGGTAGATAGAGTCCCAGTAGTCTCTCAGCTTAGGGCATAGACAAAAAAATATGACAAAGGTGACACAGGGAGGTTTGACAAACATCAATTACAGAAGGGTACATTTCATTCTGGATTTGGTTGAACTAACTCTAACTCACGCCTCACCCCACCACTCATCAGTGAATTCAACACCCATTTCCTGTTCCCATGCAGATTTAGTTTTGTTGGTGGAGTGTCTGTTGTATCCCATAATACAGCCCTATTCTAAATGGCCCTCAAAGCCAGTTCCACTCTGTTTATTCATTAGAACACTAATCTGGGACTTATTTAGACCTGGTACACCAGGTGGGTGTAATTAATGATAAGATAGAACAGAAAAACAGCAGGTTTTGGCTGTTGTAGTGTAAGATTTGAATACCCTTCCCATAATACATAAATAGACCTGAGAGATTACAGCTTTCTGTCCAGCCATAACAGTCAATGGAGCAGGGTTCATCAACTCCAGTCCCGGAGGGCTGAAACTGTCACGAAACTGATAAGGGAAGGACCCAAAAGCAGAGGTGGAACAACAGGTGAGAGGAAAAATGTAGTTTATTTATAGTAAGAGTGAAATGATGGCTGGACAGAGGGTTGGCAGGCAGGATGGCTTGGGTATGGTCCTGAGATAGGAGTAGGTAGATGGCAGGCTGGCAGGAGGGCTTGAATAATGGTCCTG
>JACXGM010009513.1:0-18637 GCA_016801145.1 Umbra pygmaea
TGTGTGTGTGTGTGTGTGTGTGTGTGTGTGTGTGTGTGTGTGTGTGTGTGTGTGTGTGTGTGTGTGTGTGTGTGTGTGTGTGTGTGTGTGTGTGTGTGTGTGTGTGTGTGTGTGTGTGTGTGTGTGTATGCGTCTGTGCACATGTGTGTAAAAGGGAGTGTGTGTGGGACTGGAGTGGATCCAGAGGGTATTTAGGTAAAAGGGAGTGTGTGTGGGACTGGAGTGGATCCAGAGGGTATTTAGGGGTGTTGTTGTGGAATGCTGAGCCCAGGAAACCCTCTCACCAGCATGGATCTAGACTTGGCAGTACACCAGGTCACCAGCAGATATGGGTCTAACTTGGCAGTACACTAGGTCTCCAGCAGATATGCGTCTAGACTTGGCAGTACACTAGGTCACCAGCAGATATGGGTCTACACTTGGCAGTACACTAGGTCACCAGCAGATATGGGTCTACACTTGGCAGTACACTAGGTCACCAGCAGATATGGGTCTAGACTTGGCAGTACACTAGGTCAGCAGCAGATATGGGTCTAGACTTGGCAGTACACTAGGTCAAAATTGATGAGTCATCATTCTGCTGCAACTAGACTAAGGTGATGTCATGGAGTGAGATCAATGTGTTCTAGAAGATGTGAGGTCATCAGTTAACATTGACCTCCAAGGACTTAGAACGCTGGATTGATACACAATGTGGTATTATGTGATTTCAATGGGCTTCGTTTAATAGAGTGTGCAGAGCTGTTCAACAGAGGTCTCCTATATAGTGTAGCTTCAGGAAAACAAATAATATAATGTTGTGAACCAGTTTAGTAACAAACAAACACACATTTAAGCATTTAGTAAACCAAGGACACAAAAAATAAATTAATGTTATAATTTATTGTACATTTTCATTCCTTCCAGTTAGTTTGGAAGGGTAGAACAAAAACAAAACAAACAGTAACATTTCCATTTATACAAAATATAAACTATATGGTGGTGTGTGGGGGGGTATAAATGTAACTCCAACCTTTTCACAATACAATATTTTTCTAAGGATCATCACAGATATTGAATCAGAAAAGCAGGTTATATTTGCAGTGTAAAAGACCAGAAACTCTTTAGAAATCACAAGGCATCCAGTGTTAAATTCATTTTCCCTACATGCAGCACAAGCTTCTGGTACGTTTCCAAATCTGAAAAATTCAAGTCAAAAACCAGATTTGTTTATATTTTAATTAAATTAAGTTTGAGCATCTCGTTCATTACCTCATATCTGCAAAGCTCCCTATAAGCACATACAAAACAGATGTCTGATTCTTTACCCAATAAATTTTTTTACTACAATAAGAACTTCTGTACACTCAAGTGGTCCGCATATTTTTCATTTTCTTTTGTTTTAGAGAGGTGATATTACCACCACCCATCTCCAGGCCTACACACCTGAGCACACTCCTGACAGGAAACCAGGACATTTCATTGGTGTAACCATGAAGATACCAGATGTTGATGGATGACAGAATGTAGTGCTGGAGTAAGGAAGATTTCCTGTTGACACTCAATAAGGGGCTTCGAATGGGTTTGTGCGTGTATTGGGGTGGGGGCAGGTGGGGCGGGGTCAAACAGTCAGGTAAAACACCTGGACAGAGGTGATATGGTGTCTATCTTGGCTGCTGGCCTTGTGGTCTTGGTTCAGTGCGGTTGAAGAAGCGATGGTGGTCGTAGTAATGTGGAGGGGGTGAATCAAAGCATCATGGTTCAACAGGAGCGATGCAGCAGTGTGGTCGCCATGACGAAGGGCAGCAGGAGGGAAAAGGGGCCGGACTGCAGTGACACGCCCTCACCGGTGGGTGAGGTGGAGTTGACCGACATGCTGTGCGTGTTTGTGGCCATGGTGGCGTTGCTCTTCGTTGTGGAACTCTGGGTGTGTGTGGCGTTGCTGGTGGTGGTTACCTGGCAGAACACCTGCAGGCAGACAGAAAGGGGAGTGGTTAAGTGACATCTCAACATTCCACTGAACTAAATGTTCCTCATCCATGCTTTGGCACATTTCAGAAAAAGCAGACAATTTCAATATGACGCAGGCCTCATGTCTAGATGGCTTGGCTGAGCTAGGTGTTATATGACTCAAAAGAGGCTGTGTGACAACCGGCTGACCAACTCATGTATGCTAGTTGAACATACCACTAAGAACAAACGTACAGTAGACCAAATCAGCAGAAGTACCCAAGCCAAGCATATTATCATGGAATGTTAATCCAAAAGCAAGCGTAGCCTATTTAGAAAAACAGAAAATAATATAACGTAAACCTAATCAAGCAGTTTAAATGTGTAAATTAGCTACAGTACAAATAATATAAACACTTGGAAAACACATTTAGGTTATTATTTCCTCAAGGCGCAGTCCGCTTTGGTCACAGTAATTGGCCTGTAAGGTAGATCATATGTACAATGTATCCAAACCGGGACGCGCATTGTTTCGGGTTTCGTTTGGCGCCCCGCAATGAAAGAAACTTTACCCCTTAGGTAGACTCCGGTGTACTGTGGCTTTAAATAATTAATTCACCGAGGTGTTATTAATAACATGAAGAAACGTGGATAAAAACTATAATCGTTAAGGATAATCGTTTACAAGAGATGGACAGATACATTTTTGTTTTTTGCTGAAAACAAAAGGTGAAACAAAACATTATTACCAATAATGCGGGAAATATTAAATTGTTTCAGAAATGTGTCATCTTATCTTATTGGCTAATGGTCATTACATTAGATAATTTCAGTCATATATTCCCCGCTACTTACAAAACACGTAATAAACTAGCTTAGCCTATTAGGCGTAATTTTCAAATCAATTGATCCGTCAACAAAAAGCGGGGTATTTTAAGTGTTCAACATTTTCTCCAGGCAAATGCGTATAAATAATACATATATTTTTCATACCTGTGTAGATAAACATATGGCGAACACAATCACTCCGAGATGAAAAACCGTCATTTTTGACATCCTGATGATTATTTGGCCAGAATTTCACAGACGATCAGCCACAGTCCGTCCCTCAGCAAATGTGATCACTAATGTTCGGACCTACGTTTTTTATACCAGCATCATGACTGACGTCTGACCAATCAGTCTTAGCGCCGTAGCCTACTATTGATACAATATAGGCTACACGTTTATCCGACATCCATAGTTTAGGCTACAGTTTGTTCTTTGCTCATATTTGCAAAATGGCACACCGTGCTAATATGTTTTCTTTACAATTTGTTTGTATTTACTCCCTACACATATAGCCTAGGTGGGGGTCAAATGGTTCGATTCCTGGCTGTGCCAAATGTCGTTGTGTCCGTGTGCAAGGCACTTCACCCTAAGTTGCTCTAGGGAGAATGTGCCTGTATTGCTGCAAGTCGCTCTAGATAAAACCGTCTGCTAAATTACTAAAATATGAATGTAGTTAGAAAAAGTAGTTTAGTCTACAAATACCCTACAAATAAATGTATATTAATTTCATGATTATATTATATAAATCATGAATTAAATATCTATTGATTTGTAGGCTATAAGCCGTTTAAATAAATATTTGCATTTTATAAACGTCTATATTTAAGGCTAGATTTGGAATCCTTCAATGGAGTAAAACTACGAGATGTAATCATTTGGAACGTCTAGCTTTCAGACGCATAATGAAAAGGTATGGCCTGTTGTTTAACTCGCTGCTTTTCCAGCATTTTGACATACAGCGACATCTTCTGGCTACACATTGAATGACACTCATTGCGTCTGAATATTTGTTTAATTATTCTAAGCTATGGAAATGTTCAGATGACATTAGTGGAACCAGTATATATTTTAATCCAATCACTGTGTGTATAAAACTTAAATGGGCCAAACAGTGTATATTATCGGAAGAGGTGGCATAACTTAAAGGCTAAACGAGCACGGAACAGGTGAACCAGCATAGAGTAAATATAAAAGAAGAGGTTAATGTCGCCCTCTGGTGTCTAGTCAAAAACTAACGCAAAATAAATGTCAGATCACGTTACAATGCAAACTAATCGGGGAAACCTCTTTGTACCGCACCGACGTTTTTAATCACATTTAAAAACTGGCAGAGCGAATACTCTATGATCATCCCTCTATGGACAGTAATGCAAATAATGATACATTAGGGGTAAACCCAATTGCCATATTTATGATATGATCCAGATGTGGAGTATTGAAACTTCAGGCCTATAAATACTGCTCTCGTCCGATGCCATTTCGGTTAAGTGGATTTCGGGGTGAATAATGAGACGGTCCGATCCCCTCCAGAGGGAACCCATGAGGACTGCACTCCTTCGCTGCTTGCACTCCCTGCAGAGGCACCAGATGTGCGGTGTTATTGAGACGGGAAAAGAGTGAGGCCTTTTGTACGGCATCTGATAAGGCCGTTCCCAAAGCCCAGGCAGATTATGTTTCACCAGCGGGTGTAGGAGATGAGAGAAACCCGAGCTGGGCCAACGGGATCACGTTTCTGTTTACATGAGCTGTGGTTCCTGGGTTCCTCGAAACAGAGCAAGGCAGATTGGGGAGGCGGAGGAGGGTCGTGAAACGCCCCTATATCCTGTCTCACTGTCTATTTAAGGCCCCCTACCTGTCTTTCTTCCTGCCTGTCTGTTTATCTTTGTGTTTGTCTTTCTGTCTTTTTACTTCCTGCGTGCTTGTCTGTATTCCTGCATGCTTGTCTGTCTGTCTGTCTGTCTGTCTGTCTGTCTGTCTGTCTGTCTGTCTGTCTGTCTGTCTGTCTGTCTGTCTATTGACTGCCTGCTTGTGTCTGTCTGCGTGTCCAAAAATGTGTCTGCCCTTCATGCCTGTCTGCCTCTCTATGTGGTGAACAGTCCAATGGAATGAGTTAGAGAGGAAAAAGATACAGAGGTTTAAATAAAGATCGGTAATCAGAGTGTTGATAGATAACTCGTCATAATGTAATATCATAACATATCAAATCGCTCAAGCTGCCCTTTATGTAAAAAATAACGAGTCCAGTTCCAATACCAACATGGTTCAATCATGACCAGATACCTCTGATAAAAGACCTCTCTTGCTACGTCTGTCAATCACCCACACTCTCTTTCACACACACACGCACACACGCACGCACACACACGCCCGCGCGCACACACACACCAGGCACTTCAGGCATGACTCTAAGGGCGTTGTGGAACACGACTTCAGGTGTCACAGTTGCCATCCTTTAACAGAAATGTTACATCTCAGTGTAAAAGCAATTAATGACGGGATGTTATCTGAAGCACTTAATAAATTGAGAACGTTGTATTGGAAAGTGGGCTCTTTCTATAGCCGCCCCGCCCCCTCTTCTCTTTGATCAAACAGATGTCATTTGAGCAAGCCCCAGACATTCTACCATGGTATGATTTACCCAGAACGACTTTCATCTCTTTATTTAAAGACTAGAATATAACAGACAGTGTTGGTACTGTGTTCACCGCAGATAAAACAGTCCTCGCATTCCTCTTGAAATGTATCTGTTGAGATTTGGGAGGGTGGGCGCCAGGAGTTGGGTTACAGCACAGAGGCTCCTCCCTGCTCTTTGGGACTCAGAGAGAGAGGGGATTGTTCGTTGGCGGGGGTACCGCGGCAGCAGCAGCAGCCCACAGCGCGCGATACGCAATGGAAAGAGTCCGGAGATGACGGATCCAGCCGTCTTGGAATGACAGCCGCTGTCACCGAGAGTGACAGCTTTCGCTCTCCGCTGCCGCACCTCGACTGAGCGACGCGCTCTCTGTCGTCCGCCAGAAGAAGGGATACGGAACAAGTCAGAATTATGCCAGAGATGGAGAAAGTGAGACCGCCGGAAAATAAACGCAGTAGGAAACCCGCGCACCCTGTCAAAAGAGAGATCAACCAAGAGATGAAGGTGAGGGGAAATAATTTGTTTTGAATATTATTTGTAGAGTTCTGTTTGTGAAATATCTCAATAGCAGGGTGAGACTGCTGGGAAAGTGCGAACAACAGTGCGCACAAATGACAGTTGGAGAGGTATCCTGTGAAGCGACGCAAACTTTGATTTTGTTTCATTAACACGATTAGCGACCATCATATTTATTGTGAAAGATATTAACTGTCCGTAATGAAGATGCCCTAAATTATATTGGTAAAACATTCTGTAACAGTCCCATATTTAGAGACTGTTACATGTGACAGAAAGCTACATTAACTTATCTGCCCTTGTCATTATAATCAACTGTCAGGAATACTTTAGATGGTATAATAGGGTAATATTGAATTGTTGCTTTAGTGACGCGTCATGTCAGTCCAGCTGTGGCCCGCGCGCAAAAATGTCCAGCGGTGTTCCAGATGTGAGTCCACACGAGACGACAAGAACACCACTTCATCCCTGTGTAGACTGCGCGCGCACTTGTTGTAGTAGGCTTGTCTACAGACTGTTTTATTTAAAAAAATAATTTTCTTAAAAGAAAACTATTGGAAAATAAACATACTACTGAGTCACATCACTTGAGACTGTTTTGTGAAAAAACAGTTGTAATAACGGCATGTCCTTGAAAAGTGACTCATAATTAGTTTCCAGGAAATTATTTCTACCGGTTTGATTAGGTGATTAGAATGGTGAATATACTGTATAGTTATTGTGACATTTAAAATAGCCTAATGCTTTCGGCTTGAGTACTGTGTGACCGTACATGTTCTTTACCCTAGTAGGCTACACGCCTTTAGATTGTCTGCCAAACATTGTGCTGTAGGGACTATTTGTTCTTACTTGAGCTATTTGAGACTTGTGAGTAAAGGTTGAGGAATATTCTGAACCCCTTATCCAAAGGACAAAACACAAAAGGACAACAGTCTGGGTTTTTTATTCAGTGCTTTGAGAAGAAATATACACACTTTGCATAAGTGGTTTGGATCATAGCTTTTTGACATCCAGGGAGTGGTGTAGAATTACAACTTAACTAATTCGAATCAAAACACATGAAATGTTATCCGCGCTTGATGTAGTCAGCACGGCCTGCAACTGGCCTGGATTTGGGGGTCGGCCCTGGGCTATTGCCTATAGCTGGAGCACTCTCTGTGGTTTGGGAATATGGCTTGTCAATCTCACAAAGCAGATGTTTGTCTGAACTGCCAAGAAGAAACAAAAACAATATTGTGGGAATTAAAGCAAGTAGGGTGGGGGTGGGGGAAGCCTGTCTCTGCCTAATAAGGAACTAGTGAAACAAAATGACAGAATTCTGCCTAATATAAGAGGCATTGTGCTGATGTAATCATTGGTGTGGACTGGACTTGTCCCATGTTAGGCAGCAGATGACGGAACCTCTGACATGGGCGGCACGTGACACTACAACAGTCCTTGGGTTACCACGGTAATGAAGTGGGGCGGTGGTGCCTGAAGGCCAGTGGTTATGAGTGTCAAGTTATGAAGTAGAAAAGGGGAGGAAACAACAGAGACAGACATACAGATTTTCAGGGGATGTCTGTCTGTGGGCTGTTATGGTACAGTCCAGTGTTGTCTTAGCTAAGGGATCTATTTCCACACCACAGTAGAGCCCACTCTCTCCAGTCCAGACCGTAGCACAGCTTGGAAACCAGAAACTTGAGTTTAATCATCGTTAGGGATATTTAACTGGACATGATACCTCCATGCACACACACACAACACTCACAGGGCTCCGTGTCTCTGAGGCCCTAGTGTGGCGCAGAGGTCGGTCAGTGGGAGGAAAGAATGTGTAGTCAGTAGTGTAGGCCTGGCACAGCTCTACCACAGGCACACTGTAACCCGAGAGGGAGCGCCGTGTCGGGTGTCAGGGCTGGAAGGTGCAGGGTGGAGGCAGCCGGGGGCAGAGAGGGGGAGAGGGGGCATAGACGGGGATGGGGGATGGGGGTGGATGATTGGGGGGGAGAGGGAACAGGAGCGGGGGTATTTCCGAGAAGCGTGGGACCTAGCCGTGGTGTAGGGTGTACTGCTCTGGTTTCTTCCCATTCCAGATCAGGTTTCGGCTCCAATCCTTCGCTCGCTCACCCCTAAAGCCTCGGAGGAGGAGAGGTGGGTGGATGGAGAGAGGGAGAGAGAGGGCGAGAGAGAAAGGGAGAGAGGAGAGAGAGAGAGAGAGAGAGAGAGAGAGAGAGAGAGAGAGAGAGAGAGAGAGAGAGAGAGAGAGAGAGAGAGAGAGAGAGAGTGACCTTTGTTTTTTTTCCTTCATGTTGTCAAAATCAAAGTACCCAAGATGTTCACAACCCATCTGCTGAGAGCACTTTATTTTGTTTCTCTGTTTCTTTTTTCCCCGAATTAAAAAAAGACAAAGGATGATTCATAGATTTCACACTGGTATTAGGTAAAAAAAAACTTTTCCGTCTCCGATTTAGCAAGTGTAAACAAACTGGAACACATCATGGAAAAAAGAGCTGTACTGTACTCGAATGTGTCCCCTATTCATTTCGCCAGACAGAGCTGCTGTGGAAGTGAAAAGAACCCGGCACATTGACTGGGAGCTCTTATTACATATAAAGAGTGGGATAAAAAAGTTCCACAAACAACCAACACTGAACCTATCTGAACTTCAAATTGGCTTAGCATTAGCTATACATAAACTTTAAACTATTTATTATTATAACTGCTTGTTCCTTGTAGACATTTGCAGAAAGCACCATGAATGAGCTCCTAGGCTGGTACGGGTATGACAAAGTGGAGCTCAGGGACTCCGAGACCGCTGAGATCCGTAACTATCCGAACCGAGAGCGATACCAGCAGCACGTCTCCGTGCTCAAAGGTGAGAAGTCCAGGCGTCTGTTCAGTACGTCACATTGAAATATTTGCATTTTGTAAGAGGGCATATCTCTATTTTAATTGGACAAGATCAGGTATAAGCTCAGGTAGCGTCGCAGTTTCACTCATTTTCGAATAATTTACTGCATCCTGAACAGACTCCTGTTACCTGTACAACACAGATAACATACATATCAGAGTTCAGAAAGAATTGAGGAGTAATCCAATAACAAAGGATACAGGTTTTTCATGTCCATTTGTAGTATCACTTTAAACATTTGCTAGACATACTTTCAACTTCCCCGCTCTCATGTTGCCCACAGTCATTACAAAGAAGGAATATATTTCTTCATGTGTCAGGGCCATTGTTTTGTCAAGTCAAATTCAGATCAAACATATGTTGCTCACAGTACCGTACATCACCTTATATACACGTTGAAATGTACTCTACATATTTTATGACTTCCAGAGAACTCAGGGCCCAAACACAAGATCCTGGACACTAATGTCGTCCCATCGGCACTGCCCATGAGGGGTGGAGAAGCCGAATCATCCAGTGTCCCGTCTTCGTCATCCTCCTCCTCACCCAGCTCCTCTTCTCTGACCAGCCTTAAGGAACACAAAAGTGCACCTGTTATTGTCCCACTTATAAAGCCATCTGCAGGTAAGTACAGGCCCTTCTCACACACACACACACACACACACACACACACACACACACACGCACGCACACGCACACACACGCAAACAGCATATGTATACTCTTTGTGTGACAAGCTGTGTGAGAACCCAGGTTTCTGTCCTGATAGTGTTATAACATGACGAGCTAAAGCCTAGGCACGGTGGTCCATAGGTTAGGGCGTCTAACTGGTGTCTCAAAGGAACCTGGTTCTAATCCCCTGACTGTTCTGTCTGTGAGCAAGACAATTAGCCCTGACTGTGCCTCTTCCCCCTGTAACACTCCCACAAGTTTTTATGGTAAATAACCATTATGTTTTTATCAACCTGTCTGATTCAATAAGTATAACAATGAAAGAAAATCAACACACAGGTGTGGTTTACCAAAAAACCCCACCCTCAACTTCATTGTGATTCTTTTCGTACATTTCTACCATATGTACAGTAGACTACAGCTGTTGAGCAAATACCTGCATGCTCCGTAGATGCGCAACTTCAGCATCGTCTTCATCAGCCCTCTTCGTCTGTTCGTTGTCTGTGTCCACAGTGGAAGATGTGCAGAATGTGCAGATAGTGTGCGTGTGGTGTCAGAAAGAAGGAGTGAAGCGATACTCTCTCTGTATGGGCAGCGAGCTGAAAAGCTTCTGCAGTGAGAAGTGCTTTGCCGCCTGCAGACGTGCCTACTTCAAACGAAACAAGGTGAGAAACAGGAATCTAACCTTGTTTCAACATTATTTCAGGACATGTACATAACCTTGGTTCAACATTATTTCAGGACATGTACGTAACCTTGGATACACATTATTTCAGGACATGTACGTAACCTTGGATCAACATTATTTCAGGACATGTACGTAACCTTGGTTCAACATTATTTCAGGACATGTACGTAACCTTGGTTCAACATTATTTCAGGACATGTATGTAACCTTGGATCAACATTTTTCCAGGAAAATGATTTTTTATTTTATTGTTATTAATTTATTTGTGGAATTTCCTCCAATTTTTCTCCCTTCCCAATTCCCTCTAATCTTGCCTTGTCGGCAGCTCTGCAACACCATGGGCAGATCTGTGGGTTGACGAAGGGCGCACATGGTTCATGCAACCACATGTCGCCCAGCCGCTGATACTTTTAGAACTGTTCACCCTACACGGAAGCATTTAGTCAGATCACGCATGGGATGATTACGATCACCGACTATATTTCCACAATTTAACCCACAGGCGAAGGGTGACAATTTAACTTTGGTTCAAAAGTTTTCCAGAAAGGAAATGTAATTCTGACTCATAAATGTGTCAGGCCATGGATTTAACATTGTTTTAATACGAGTGTTACTTCACAGGAAAACTATGTTACAGTGGCAAATCAATCAATTCAATATATTTTATAAAGCCCTTTTTACAATAGCTGTTTTCACAAAGTGCTGTGACAGATACCCGGCCTAAAACCCCAAAGAGCAAGCAACAACAAGTTGATGCACAGTGGCTAGGAAAAACTCCCTAGTAGTTGGAACCTAGGAAGAAACATGGAGAGAGGCCAGACTCAAGGGGGTGGCCAGTCCTCTTTAGGCTGTACCGGGTGGGCAATCTGAAAGGTACACTACCGATATTATTAAGGCCACATCACTCATCAGTGTTCAATCAGTGTCCATAAATGGAGATGGACCTGGGTGGATTTTGTCCACAGTCGTTGTGTAGCATCCTGCTCACGGCTTTTGTGACTTTGCTCAGAGCTCCATCTTGAGGCAGTCCAAATTGGTGAGATCTAACTAAACTGCTGCAGCTCAGAGAGTCACACACTGAAACATGCACTTATGCAGTCAGACACACATACACATTTATACAGTACACTGACATTTTAGTCATTTAACATACGCTCTTATCTTACTGAGCAACTTACTGTAAGTTCATATATTTTAGAGAAAATATGTGAAACAACCACAACTCAGTAAGAAGAGAATACAATATTTGAAAAAGTGAATGGGCAAAAGTCAGTGCTGGAAAAAGGATTATACAAATATACATAAAACATGTTAAAAGACAACACGTAGAACCCATTTAGGTACTAATTTGAAAGGAAGGTTACCAGATGTTTCCTGAAAATGGGTAGCTGTTTTAGCCTCCAGCTGCACACTGGACAGCAGATTTCTGGCAGGTAGAAAGACCTTTGAATATTGAATACTTCTATAACAGAAATCATGCAGACATGCGCAGTAAGTTGAAACAAACAACAAGAATAAAAAAGTGTGTGTTTATACAGTACATACAGTATGTGTTAAAGTGGCTTTCTAAACACGCAGACAAACATTACCTTTGAAAACAGGTCAAAGTTTTAATGGAAAATGGTCAAAGTTCACAGAGGACACTTAGTATCAATTTCAGTTTAATGGAGGAAGAGACAGTGGCTTGGGTCAGGAGGACGGGGAAGCAGTGCTCATACACAACTTCTTTAACAATCATATCACCACCGTCTTCTACCCTCCATCCAAGACATGGATACCCCCTTTAAGAGGTGCAGGGGCATCCGGCAAGGCTATCCCCTTTCACCATTCTTTTTGCTTATGTCACACTGAACTTTCACAACAGATAGGGCAGGTTTGAGCCACTGCAGTCCTGGGCCAAATCCCACTTCTGTTTTTAACCTTCCCTGGTTCCACAGTTTTCAATCTTGATTAATCTTCCTCTTGGGTCTTGTGTAGCTCAGCAGAAAATGTAGACAGACCCCTGACATAGGGAGGAAAACCTGTGAGGGAAAAGCTTCTGCTGTCTGCTTGAGTGGCTACAACAACCCCTTTAGTATGCAAGCTTGGCTACAACAACCCCTTTAGTATGCTAGCATGGCTACAACAGCCCCTTTAGTCTGATAGCATGGCTACAACAACCCATTAAGTCTGATAGCATGGCTACAACAACCGCTTTAGTTTGATAGCATGGCTACAGCAGCCCTTGTAATCTGCTAGCATGGCTACAACAACCTTTTTAGTCTGATAGCATAGCTACAACAACCCATAAAATCTGCTAGCATGGCTACAACATCTCCTTTAGTATGATAGCATGGCTACAAAAAACCATTTAGTCTGATAGCATGGCTACAACAACCCCTTTAATCTGATAGCATGGCTACAACAAATCCTTTAGTCTGCTAGCATGGCTACAACAACCCCTCTAGTCCGCTGGCATGGCTACAACAACGCCTCTAGTCCGCTGGCATGGCTACAACAACCCCTTTAGGCTTTGAGTGGTGTAGGTTGGGATGAAACCACGACCGCCTGTTTGCTTGTCCCTGCTTGTCTCTCTGAGAAAAAGGGCAGAGGGCCTGGGGCAGAGGTGTCCGCTTTCAGTGCATACCTTACCTGCAGCTGCCTTGTAACTCTACACGCTACAATAGCTCACAGAAAGAGGGTTGATTACCGCTTTCAAATAGACACAGAAAATGCCATATAATAACAATTTGTGAATGATGATTGATTAGATTTATGTAGCACTTTAGTTGGTCAGTATTAAGCCTACATTGTGAATCAATAGCTGTCTTGTTTGTCATCTGCTTTATCTAAAGTCACCAACAAAACCAAAATTGCTTAAGCAACCTCAATACCTAGATGTCAATATATTTTACCTAAACCCCAATTTACGTAATAAGTTTTTATATTATTTCACACTAGTATGTATCAATGATCAAAACTGGATTACATAGGTCCTCAAGATAATCTATTTAAACACGTTTCTAACTAAATAATTATTTTCTACTACTTTAGGTAGGGTAGGCTACAATCAAACATCATGTCAGTGGGACAGTCATGCAGAACAAATAACGTTTGCTAGCTGGTTAGGTAGTTGACTGACTGTTGCATGGAAATGGGGAAAACGGAATGCCAAAGCATGCCAAAACTCCTGTATAGCAGTGAGTGTTCCCGAAAGGTTTTAATCATTTCACACAAACTTTTATTTACGCTTTGCTGAAAAGTTCCAATATTTTAGTTCGCTGGCCCAATACAATAGAACGGCATTTAAGAATTAGCTTATATAAGCGTAAATATGTATGGGGAAGGCAAATAACGTCACGATTAGTCATGAACACCAGGCAATGTTAATCGTTTATGATAGTGTGACAAGTGGGCAGTACAGATAGTGTACACTACAATATTATTAACGCAAATCACTTGTATAATTAAAAGTTCCAATCACCAGTATAAAATCCAGATTAAGGTATCTAAGGCCCCGAAAAAGACAGATGTTGATGAAACACCTTGTCACAATGTTGTAGGTGCTGAGGGAGGCGGAATGCATGAGTTGTTCCCAGAGATGTTTATTAAAGAGAGTGTGTAGGGTGCCAACTGGCACAGCTGACAATAATAATGACTCATACTGCTAAAAGTCCGTAATTCCCTACTATACAAATGATGCGGTATAGGCGCGGGAGAAAACAACAAACACAGAATTAATCTTAACAGTTAACATGCTACAACACTAAAATGTGGTGAAGACACAAACTACATGAAATTACACTCTACAACTCCACCCACATTCTTCACCCAGGTGACAAGAAACATTGACACACAAACTAGAATGGCGGCCAGAGGAAGTACTTACACACATTGATTAGAGACAAGTATCAGCTGGTGGTAATTAGGTGAATAACACAAGGGCAAATAAGTTAACTGGAATAATAAATAATTAGTTCAAATCTGACCACAAGATGGAGCCAACAATCCCATGGCACAGTTCATCCTCCTGAAAAATAAATATTTAATAAAGCCTGAATTTAAAAATAAATAAAACCCGAAAACCGGAACCCCTAATTATGATCAACATTAGATGCTTGAATCACACAGGGGTCATTCTATATCCCGTCTCAATCCAGGGTCAAACGTTATACGCCACTGCCAAGGGTAGAGGAGTAAAAAATCGAAGCAGCGTACCTTCCTACATTGCTCTCAGGCGAATCCTCGCGTGCAGATCGGGTGCCTGTGTGTTCAATCGTGGATGTGTAGTAGGTGAATGTGTAATCCTTCCATGCATGTACTGACTAAAGGCTTCCATGTTGAACGAGCAGTGTGATAACAATCAAAAGGCTCGGCGACATGTCCTTGGAGGAAGCATGTAAGCGCTCTCGACCACCTGCTGAGAAGTGATTGAAAATGTATGTTTCCTGTTGTACACGTTTTGGTAGTAAGTCCATGTTTGTCATTTACCCCTTCATTTGGTGCCATAGAAACATTAATACCCACCTTTTGATAGATTTTATATCAGATGTATGATGTTGTTTTGAACCCCTTGCCCAGGCCCGTGATGAGACACTCCATGGGGGGGAGAGGTCCCCACATCACACCCGTGTAGATGACCCACCCCGGCTGGTGTTGGAGATGAACAGTGGTGCTGCCAGAGTAAGAACAGAACACAGTCCACTACAAGCAAATATCATTGTAGCATAATGGACTGCATTACCCATCATGTAACATGTCTTTTTGAAGATGTTCTGAACCTAAGAGCCTTTCCGTCTTTTGAAAGGACTAAAATTGCTAAGCTCAAAGCCAAACCCTTTGTTAGGTCTTCGAGAAGTGTACAGCCACTTTAAAAAAATACATTAAATATTTTATAACAATGTGGACAATATGCTCCAATCTTAACAAAATGTAAGATCCTCAACTGCTTCTTACAATATTTATTTATTTACATTGAACGTAGTTAATGCTTTATTGTGAACCGAGTGAAACATCCACTCCACACACCAAACATTGTAATATTAGTATATTGGGACCCATTATTTTCTATTTAGGACTTTTTATTTATATGCCTTTAGCTTCTTAAAATAAACTATAATACATAGAATAATGGTTTACATTAAAGAATTTTCCCAAAATGCAGTAGATGCAGTATAATATCTAATCCATCAAAATGTAACAATTTTTAAATTTCAACAGAAACATTTTATACAGGATTTTTTGTTTTAAAAAGAATTCAGGCAACTTCAGAGATAGCTGGCTGAACTAGCAGCATTGAGCAGCAGTGTTCCGTGGTCCATAGTTTATGTTATTGTCTCTACTTCTTTCACATGTTAGTGATTTGATTTGACCTGGTTAGATGTCACCATGGTAACTCTCCACAGTCTCTCTCACCCATTCCCCAGGTGTGTGACTGGTGCAAACACGTCCGCCACACCAAAGAATACCTGGACTTTGGCGCTGGCGAGGAGCGGCTCCAGTTCTGCAGCACTAAGTGCCTGAACCAGTATAAGATGGACGTGTTCTACCGCGAAGCCCGGGCTGCTCTCACCAGCTCCAGCCCCAGCCCGGGCAAACCAACCCAGGATGGGAGGTCCAGCGAGTCCAGCACAGGAGGGGGTCAGAACCAGAAACTTCTCACCCCTGAGTCTTGGAGCAGCGGCACCGGGGAGGCTCGCGGCAGGACTAGGTCACCCAAGGGCCCTACGCCGATCCACGGCACGGCGGC
Organism: Umbra pygmaea; assembly: GCA_016801145.1. NCBI lineage: Eukaryota > Metazoa > Chordata > Actinopteri > Esociformes > Umbridae > Umbra > Umbra pygmaea. The sequence goes on from JACXGM010009513.1 coordinate 15,887, forward strand.
TCCAAGGACGGCGTCCCCGGCCGCGGCTTCATCATCGTCATCCAAGGTGAACGCGTCAGGGATGAGGCACCCGGAAAGGCACGTCCTGCCGCCGCCCTTGGATGTAGCGAGCCACCGCCCCGCCCCTGCCCCTCCCCCCCGCCCGCCACCGGAGCACCAGCAGCACCGTCAGGCCACGCCCCCTTTCCCACTGCCCTTCATCCGCCCCCCTCTCCATGCCCAGGGGCTGAAGAGCCCCCTTGCCAACCAACCCAGGGCCCACCCTGCACCCCCATGCAGCCCCATACATCGTCCTCCTCCTCACTCCCCCCGCCACCCCTATTTACAGCCCCCCCCAGCCTCCTCCATGAACCCCCCTGGGATGCACCCATACCCGGGGGCATACTACCCTGGCCTGCACTCCCCGCCAATAAGCATGCTGGGGCCCCGTGGTCATGTGCCAATGCCTCCTATGATGAACTTTGGAGGGTGGCCATCCTTGGGCCCCTATCTCCCCCAGCCCATGGTCCTGGTGCCATACCCCATCATCATCCCCCTACCCATACCCATCCCAATACCCATCCCCATGCCCTCCAGGACTGCCCCCCCAGACTCCTTGGGGCCTCCCCACTGCGGGGTCATCCAACCCGTGCCCGAAGGCGGGGAACGGGGGCGTTCCCGGACCACCAAACCGCCCACCCCCGGGAGTTTAGCCGCCAGTGAATTGGGTGGAACCGCCGACTGGTGTCTTGACCACACCAGGAGGGACATCAACGATTGGGTAAAGAGGGAGATGAACGCCATGTCACCCGTGTCGAGCACCCAAAGAGCAGCTTCCCCTCACAGGACACGCTATGGCGCCTCCCCCGCCTCCAGCCTCGCGGCGGAGGGGCTGACAGACTTTAGGCTGGGCCAGCAGCAGCAGCCAGACAGACAGGTCATCCAAAGGGTTGTCCAGCGGACGGCGGTCAAGCTGGAACCCAGCCCCCATGCAGTGGTTGAGCTGCTGGGTATGGGGGAGCAGGGTGTGGGACCCAGGATGGACCACCGTGACTTTATCAAGCACACTCCTCCACCCCTTCAAGCCCCCCCTCCCCCGCACGATAGCCAGAATGTCCGAGTGCCCTCTGAGCCCCCGCCTTCTCCCAGGGAGGAAGGCAGCAGCCCTCCGCGCGATATCGGTACCTCCTACCCCTCAACGTCCCCAGACGCCCCTGCCCGAATCACCACACCTCCTAGCCCCGCCCCCAGCTCAGGCCTCTCCATATCTCAGAAAGAAGCCCCTCCCCACGGCCCTGACTCCACCCTCAGCCAGCTAGAGGCAGTCACCCAAAACTGCTGCTCCAATGGTCTGGTCCACGGGCGGGACCAGGGCCAAACCACCCCGATCCTCACCAGCCAATCAGATGAGCCCTTGGCCAGCGGTGACACCGAGGACCCCCGTGTCCTGGATGAGGACCATGCATACGCCCTTCCCACCCCGACGCCAACACCCCCCAAGGCGGACGGTGTCTCCCCTGCGAGCCCTGCCGCGCTCCTCCTGCCCAAGCTGAGGGACAAGGGGGCCCTGCGGAGCCCGCCGCGCATCATCAGCACCGAGGACGAAGATGTGGAGCCTGCCGCGAAGAGACGATGCCTCCGCATACGCGACCAGAGCAAGTAGAAGAGCAAGGTGGGTTCTCCGCTTCTTCAGAAGAACATGAAGGTGGAAGATGTAGAGCATACAGTAGCTGTCAAACTGGTTCGACAGAGGGCCTAGTGTATGCATGTTTTGCTCTTACCTTGTACCAGACAGATTGATTAGGTCACCAATTGGTTAGGATCAGCGGCGGTCGGTGAACCTTAATTGAAAAGGACGGGCTATATTACTGTCCGTTCTGGGGTAAACAGAGATGCCACAAGTTAGTGTAATAGATTACTTTTCTGGGTTGGGCTGAGTTCACAACTTATGGGAAGTTCCTCAGTACGACCCTAATGACCAGGTAAAAGAAGTTCTTTAATTTTAGAATGTTTTCCATTGTTCCAGTTGAAGTAAAACACTGTAAACTTTTCCCGTCAAATTACAACCTATTTTTTACAGTGTAGTCATGTTTTAGTTTTTCATAGATCACTGGTAAGTTATGAACTTCTTTTACTTGGTTAATAGGGTCTTACTAAGGAACTTCCCAAAAGTTGTGAACTCAGCCCAACCCAGAAAAGTAATCTATTACACTAACTTGTGGCATCTCTGATTATGCACCATTCCATTCGCTCCGGTCCCGAACATAACATGCGCCCGTCCTCCCCAATTAGAATCCACCGACCGCAGCTGATTAGGATCTCCACTCATCTGGTTGCCTAGGTCTTAATTGGGCTCTAATTGAATGGAAAAAGAAAACAGAAAACAGTAGGCCCTCCATGAATTGACACCTGAGATGTAGAGTAAAAGGGAGTGCTATAAAGCAGTTTCCAGGGTTCTTCACAGGGCCTCCTCAGCCTCCTCCTCCAGCTGTATCACAGGCTTGATGACTAGCTTACAAGGCTAATTATGTGTGCCTGTTCTGGGCCACAAGACTGTGGAACGTCTGGGGGTTGCTGAGGAGAACGCTGAAGACGCCTGCTATAAACTGTGTGAATGTATATGGAGTGAAACTTGAAGGAGTACCCTGAACTGTTGACGATATATCTATCACCGACATTTGCATACACACACTTGCCTGCCCTGACAGAACCACATCTGAAACGGGTCGACGTCCAAACAAAGCATTGTCACTTTAACAAGCTGATCTCTGA
>JACXGM010009514.1:0-11182 GCA_016801145.1 Umbra pygmaea
ATAATATCTGATAAAACATTCTTAATTCTAAGAGCTATGCATTTAGCTAATATTTTGGCATCGCAGCATTGCAGTGTAAGAGGCCTCCAGTTTTTTAAATATACAGGGTCTTTATATGCTCCGCTTGGGTCCTGTTTTAATAGTAATGAGATCAGGCCTTCTTGTTGTGTGTCTGACAATCTACCGTTTACATACGAATTATTAAAACATGCTAATAGTGGACCTCTTAATATGCCATAATTAGCAGTTTCTGTAAATGCCCCCTTTACTCAGGCTGCCAAACATGTCTTCGTAAAAATCCTACCGACCCTTGAATTCAAAAGTGGGCTCCCACACTCAGTCCATCACGGTGCCATCCGTTTTGTCACCAACACCCCATATACAGTGAATCCAGAAAGTATTCACAGTGCTTCACTTTTTCCACATTTTGTTATCTTACACCCTTATTGTGAAATTTATTAAATTCATTATTTCGCTCGACATTCTACAAACAATACCCCATAATGACAATGTGAAAGAAGTGTGTTTGAAATCTAAGCAAATTTATTAAAAATAAAAAACGAAAAAAGCGCATGTACATAAGTATACGCAGCCTTTGCCATGACAATTAAAATTGAGCTCAGGTGCATCCTGTTTCCACTGATCATCCCTGAAATGTTTCCACAAGCTGATTGGAGTCCACCTGTGGTTAATTCAGTTGATTGGACATGATTTGGAAAGGCACACACCTGTCTATACAAGGTCCCACAGTTAACAATGCATGTCAGAGCACAAACCAAGTCATGATGTCCAAGGAATTGTCTGTAGACCGCCTGAGACAGTATTCTATTGAGGCACAGATCTGGGGAAGTGTACAGAAAAATATCTATAGCATTGAAGGTCTCAATGAGCACAGTGGCCTCCATCATCCGTAAATTGAAGAAGTTTGGAACCACCAGGACTATTCATAGAGAAGGGCCTTGACAAAAAACCTGATGGTCACTGACAGAGCTCCAGCGGTTCTCTGTGGAGAGTGGAGAACCTTCCAGAAGAACAACGATCTCTGCAGCATGCCACCAATTAGGCCTGTATGGTAGAGTGGCCAGACGGAACCCACCCCTCATTAAAAGGCAGGAGAGCTTGCCTGGAGTTTGCCAAAAGGCAGCTGAAGAAAACAAAATTATCTGGTCGGATGAAACAAAGATTGAACTCTATGGCCTGAATGGTAAGCGTCATGTCTAGAGGAAACCAGGCACCGCTCATCACCTGGCCAATACCATCCCAACAGTGAAGCATGGTGGTGGCAGCATCATGCTGTAGGCATATTTTTCAGCGGGAGGAACTGGGTGACTAGTCAAGATCGAGGGAAAGATGAATGCAGTAAGGGAGAGAGACATCCCTGCTGAAAACCTGGTCCAGAACACTCTGGACCTCAGTCTGGGGCAAAGGGTCATCTTCCAACAGGACAACAACCCTAAGCACACAGCCAAGATAACAAAGAAGTGGACAACTCTGTGAATGTCCATGAGTGGCCCAGGCAGAGCCCAGACATAAACCTGATTAAAAATCTCTGGAGAGATCTGAAAATGACTGACTGTGCACTAGGGCTGAATGATTAATCTATTTCAAATTGAAATTGCAATTTAAGACAATGCGATTAGAAAATCGCAAAGGCTGCAATTGTTTTGTGTGTCTAGCCCAGGTTTTAACTTTAGTGTCAATGGTTTTACAAATTCATGCAGTCCTCCTTGTTATAAGGTCAAGCTCACCAATCAAAGGTGGCCCAATTTGACTGCGTAAACACCCACCAACAAATGTGAAAGCCAAGAAAATCATGACATTCGTGGTGCAAGGAAACTGAAATCCGCTGAGTTTGATTTTAGTACTGAGAAAAAGCAGCACTTAGGGTGGCAGTAGTAGACATTAACATTTAGTTTGACACATGAATTGGATTTGCTTGTCACATAGATAGTGTCATAATCACACAATTATCGTTATTGAGTTCGTTGTGCCTGCATGCGCAATAATCAGCGTGCACTGTCCTCTTGCCAGTCAATCCAGTCATGGCTAAAAAGGAAGCAGATCTTGTCAAAGAGATGTTGAACTTGGAAGTTGCACTAGGCTTTTCAGTAGATAGCTAAACTCATATAGCTGTGGCTAGTAAATTGTCATTTATGATGACAACAACAGATGGGAGAAAGTAAGAAATTGCAAAGTAAACGTGTTTATTAAGGTAGATGATTGACACGCATGCAATGAATGAGTTGTAGCATCAGTGAGTTGCTTCCCAATAGAGCAGCCAAAAAGTACGGCAGTTTTATTACAATGTTCTAGATTTTGCACTCATACCAACATAACCAGGGTCAGGGTGACTGAAGCACTTTCCATTACATTTTTCATTAAACTAAGACATACACCTGTAGTAAAACAGTACTTTATGATTTTCTATAATAATAGGATCTAATTGGACTCATATGAGATTAAAGTTGTTTTAAGAAGCTATTTATGCACTTTTTGGCTTTTGTATAAGATTCACATACGAATCAATCCAGCAAGACATTCTGCTAGAATTCTCTAAACAGGCCTTTCTTATACAGTATATGGTTGATATATACAATTATGAACGTAATTCACCCTCTCATATGTTCATATTTCACATATATCATTTTTTGCAACAAAAAAAAAAACTTGGTGTGCCAAGCTGGTAGCATCATACTCAAAAAGACTTGAGGTTGTAATTGCTGCCAAAGGTGCGTCAACAAGGTATTGAGCATAGTTCGAATACTTATGTACATGTGCTTTTTTCATTTGTTATTTTTAATAAATTTGCTAAGATTTTAAACACAGTTTTCACATTGTCATTATGGGGTATTGTTTGTAGAATTTTGAGGGAAATTATGAATTTAATCAATTTTGGAATAAAGGTGTAACATAACAAAATGTGGAAAAAGTGAAGCGATGTGAATACTTGCCAGACGCACTGTACTACCATACCCACAATTGCAACTTTTATGCTCTCGTTGGCTGGCCTCACTACCAAACCCACTGGTTTAAAGTCATCTATAAGTCCTTGCTATGTAAATCACGGCCTTATTATAGCTGACTTATCACCATAGCAAGTAGCCTGCCCTCCAGCAGGTACATCTCATTGGTCACCTTTGAAGCCACCACCTCCCACACAGAAGTATTATATATTGACATATATTGTGAAAACATATATATTGTGTTTATTTTTTTTTAAAACATATACAAATAGATGTATTATATGGCCACATAGTTCATACATACTGTACAGTCGTATGCAAAAGTTTAGGACCTAAATAAAGCTGTTTAATTTCGTTTTGATGCATAGGCCTATTGCATAATTTCTGTTAATCCAATGAACCTCATTTCACTACCGACATATTACTGTGTCCTTCAGTTATTTAAAAGATCAAAATAATATTGCTGATCCAAACAAACACCCAATTATTTATAAATGAAAATCATGGAAATGGTCAGGGTTGTCTAAACTTTTGCATACGACTGTATGTACATATATTTTTTGCATGAGTTTTCCATGTGTGCTCCTTTGGTTACAATTCCTTCCAGTTCTCTGCTGCCAACGATTGGAACGAACTCCAAAAAACCTTGAAGCTCAAGACGTCCATATTCCTCACTAATGTTAAACATCAGGTTTCAGAGCTGCTTACCAATCATTGCACATGTAAATAGCCTACCCCTAATTACCTCATCCACATACTGTTATTTGCTTATTTATACCCCAGTATCTCTGCTCTGCCTTAATGGCATATTTGCACATAATCATTTGCACACTTATCGCTCCAGTGCAACCTTTACATTTTTACTAATTATGGCCGATTTATTGTCCTACATCCCTAATCAAACCACTTTGCACAAAATGTATACAGATTTTCTATTGTGTCAGACAGTACGGTTTGCTTATTCCAGGTGTAACCAGGTGTTTTTTTTGCACTACTTTGCTTTATCTCGGCCTGTTCACCATTGTAAATGAGAATCAGTTCTCAATCGACCCACCTGGTTAAAAAAAGGTGAATTTTTTTATAATATGCAGACTGTAACAAAGATGATGTCAATGGACCCAGTCTATTTTACTGTATTATGCTTGTATGAAAGGAGCAGTAATGTGGCGCTGTAATTTATTACACACTATCACAGTAAAGCAACCAAGAAATACCCCATATTCATTCTCTTCCTTTTGACTTCTCATGTACAGTACCAGATAGTAAGAGTAAATTGCACATGCCACCAACATTGCAGTAAACATGTCTATGTATAGAAATACCATAAAATAAATTAAAAACACTGAAACAATCCTGTACAAAGAAGTACCGGTATATCAAAACACTCCATTTGTATTTCAATGAAAGCTGAGGGATGGATTTTAAAAAATCAATGTAGTTTCACATTTTTCGACAGAGCTATGGAAACATTGCTGGAACATCCAGTACAGCAAATATACACCATATACGCTATGAGGCCATATGTTTACAGTTGATTTACATATTCATGTTGTTGTTGTTGAGTGAAACAAAGCAAGATTTCTGGGATCTGAAGTGGTACTGCAATTTAACTATGCTCATCAGGCATTTCAAAATTATACTCATCAAGAAAGAACAGTTATACAGAAAATAATTTATTTATCCAAAGATTGATGAAGAAATGCAGCTATGAAGAAAGCATCTGTTAGTTGTGAAACTGCCATGCCACTGTGTAATATTACTACAATAAATTAGTAAGTTTTTTCCCAAGTTGCTGCCAGCATCAGGAATGAACAGTGGTGCTGATTCATTAACTACACAAAACTAACGACAGGAAGGAACATTGGTGCTGTTTCATCAACTCCACCAAACCAACGACAGATTGGTAGTTATGGCAGATATCACTGGCAGTGCCCTGCACAGTCTTAGCCCATGATCTTGGCATGGTGCATTTCGACTTCAGTCAGTAATCATTCCCTGCTCGTCATCAACCATCACTGGTAAACTCAAGTCCTGTAGAAAGTCCATACCTATCGCTATATACAGTGGCTACTTGTTTGTTCATTGACTGGCTCAAACTGTAGAAAAACAGACCAGTGGGTATAACAAAAACACATCATAAGTAGTCACCTGTGTTTGTGCATCTCTCTCACACACACACGCACGCACGCACGCACTCACGCACGCACGCACGCACACACACACACACACACTCACACACACACACACACACACACACACACATACCTTTGTGAGTGAGCTGTGGGAGCTGTGTGCAAATCTGTTATGTTTTATAAGCGTCTAATCCAATTGAGCAATTGCTCGGATACAATTCATAAAAACAGGCTGACGTAGGTGAAATACTTTCAGTCTATTGTAATGGTATGAACGTTGAACATAAGCATGCTGTTCTGTGCTGGGCCAGGCCACCCAGGCGGACCTCAGAGAGCCGGGAGGGAGGGGCCGTGTCTCGGTCTATTAGACAAAGACACAAGTTCCTTGTTTCTCGACCAAACACAGCAGTCCCATCTGATCCGGTTTGAGTGCATCATCGTTAATAGCGCGCCTGGGCTCACCAGAGACGGACCACGATATGCTGCCCGCTGTCTTCGCTCTTACTAGCACCCAAACACACCCAGACCTGCATGGAACTGATTTCAGCTCAGGGAACTGTGTTTGTGCATTGTAAAGCCCAGCATCTGCAGTGTAGGCACTGGTCTAAATCTACCAGAATGTGATGATTGAGTTAAGTAGTATTATAAACTGGGTGCTTCTGAATCCTGAATGCTGATTAGCTGCCATGGAGAATGAGACCGCATACCACATGTATGACATCACATTGGTTTTTCTTTACTCTAACTGCATTGGTAACAGGGGTTTGTGGTATATTTCCAATACAGGGTTGTATCCAGGCACTCCACAATGCGTCATGCCTAAGAACAGCTCTTAGCCATGGTATATTGGCCATATACCACATCCCCTTGTGCCTTTTTGCTTAAGTATATGAAGGATTTAGTCAAATTTATATTATTTTACTTTCTGAATTGCTTAGTGGTTTATAATTGCAGTAGCACTAAGTCACTTTGAATGTCATCTGTGGTTTACTGGTCATTTAAGACAAGGCTGAACGCCCACTATTTTGTTTACACCTATCCAGTCTTCAAGTAGCCATTCTAGGGTATAGGGTTCAGGAGCTGCCTCTGGATCGGACGGTGCCAATGTCTTCACAAACACTAGAATACAAAACACTCACCTCCCAATTGGTCTTGTCCAATTCCCACTGACCCTACCTTGTTGGCAGCTCAGCAACTCCTTGGACAGATGCTGGATGGTGATGGACGCTTTATTCAACCATGTCTCCGAGCCGGCCTATTCTTTCGCACTGCTCGTCCAACACAGAAGCCTTTAGTCAGCTCATGCACAGGATGATTACGCTCACTAACTATACTTCCATGTTTGAGTTTACAGGCATCCGATCTGCACACAAGGAGTCACTGGAGAGTGACGTGGCAAGGTAGATAATCCGACTTATCTACCCCAGCACCGGGAAAAGTCTAGAACCCAGAGTCAGGCTCGAACCACTGACTATCATGATGTTGTGGACCCCCTAGAATACATAACACAACACTACAGGACAAACACTTTGTTAAAGTGCACTAACAAGCTAGGTATCCCCTAACAACCATCATACAACTAATTGACTATTGTAGTTACTATGTTATTGCATGTATTGATTCTTCATGGTAATGCATGACCCGGGTTAACTCCCCGGGTTAACTACACGCAACGCAAAAAAATTACACAGTTACAAAGATGAGTTAACTCAACAGTTCATAAACTAGGGTTGGGAAACCATGTGGGGTCACTTGATATGAAAATAGGGTTTCCTGTCATGTGACCATGCTCTGAGATATCATTTGTAAAGGCATCATCTCATTAGTTGTGGCAAGTCCAGTAGGACAATATCAGAAATGCCATCACAATAATTTGAATAAAAATATGCAATAAGAAATAATGTAAGACTGTTTTCCAACTTACTGTCATAGCTACAAGGAAAGCAGTAAAATATTGACTGTTAATGAGAATATTTTACATGGTTAAAGTCATGAGAATATTTTGTTGAAAAAATGGGGTTGTGAGCCAAGAATGTTTGGGAACCCCTGAGTTAATGGTAATTAATTTTTATCCTCCTTATCATTAATTATCTTCATATTGTACTCTACATTATACTTTAAAAAAAACATATATATTTTTTTAATAACAGTACTATAAGATTCATGCGGGAGGAAAAAAAACACCTGAGATTAAACAAGTTGCAAGTTTTGACAAAAGTTTGAAAACATCTGTCTCTTTTGTATATTTGTAACCACAGATCCTCAGAAAACATCTGTCTCTTTTGTATATTTGTAACCACAGATCCTCAGAAAACATCTGTCTCTTTTGTATATTTGTAACCACAGATCCTCAGAAATGCATTGTTGACATATAATCGACACTGCTATGTTGCGGAAGATCAGAGTTTTACAAGTTCCGGATTGTCCCTTTTAATCAAAGTGTTTCTTTAGTTTGTTGGAAATAGCAGAGAGCATCAGAATGAACAGACCAATCATAATGGAACACAGGAAAACACTCCTCCTTTCTACGTCCAACGTTCTGTAAACATAAGACCAGAATGCCACCCAAAAGTCTGGAGATGACCCGAGGCTAGAACCGAAGAGGAATGCAGAGCCACACAAGCACGTACACACACACTCATTCTCAATCTCCCTCCGTTGCGCTCTCCCTGTTCATCTCTCTCTCTACAGGAAGCAGCACATTACAACCTCAGGCTTGGAGAATTCCACACTTCATGAGGCTACAACGTTTTGAGGTCAATACTCGCACAGCCTCAGGGTGAAATTAACACCCCAGCTGGACCAGAAATGTGTGTGTGTGTGTGTAAGAGTGCTCACATGTTGATATGTGTGCCTGTGTGTGCAGCTGTGTTAGATACGTGAAACATATTTACATTGTTTGCTTCTCAAGAGACGGAGCTGACCTCAGTGTACATTCATTTATATTACACAAGGTGTCTTCGTTCTACCTAAATGTTTCTGACCTCCAATATAAGGGCGGACAGGCCCTTTCAGGGACCTAGCACCTCCCCATTCCAAGCCACCGCAAGCGATCCACAGTGAGCTCTGCAGTGCCGGCATCTTCCTGCCATTTAGGGGCCTATTCACCCAGCCATTTCTAGGGCATCATAAAATCTGTTTATATTTTTTTGTGATTCTGTTTTTAATCTCATACCTTTGTACAAACAACAATAGCGTGTCAGCAATTATTTTCACTACATAGATAGTGTCATTCTGAAGTCTGCGCCCAAACCAGAATGTAAAAAATGTTGCTATAGCAGACAGAATTACATACGCAGCACCCCGTTTTTCTTTTCTCTCTGGACACAAAATGATGGGTAAAAAAAATGGGTATTTCTCATAATAATAATCGCCTTCTAAACATGTCTGATAGGAAGAGTTAGCTATGACTTGGGATGAGTGAGTGATATGAAGGAAACCAAGTGTTGTCTATTTAGGAAATTTAGCAAAGTAGGTGTTGCTAAATTTCTTAGAAGTCCAACTGAAGTCCAAGTTCAAGTTTAAAATGTATTTGTCACATGTACAGAATGTAGCCTACTTCAAGAGAGAGACACATACCTCATGCCTTTTACTTTCAGATTGACAGCACTTTCAGAGTAGGCGACATGCGCTGGTCATTCTTATACAAATACGGGACAGAAAAAAAAAAATCAAAAGATATTGAAAGCTCGTTTTATTATGTTTCACATTTCTGTTTGGATTCCGGGATTTCGTCTGCAATCTCAGCATCACGAAACTGATAAGGCCCTAGATCTTCTCATAGTAAAATATAATCCAAGACATAAAGTGATTGATTCCTGAGCGCTACCACTAGGCTACTTCAGTGACAGCATGTCATTCAGGGCTTAACATGAACACAAACTGGGATGAGAAGAGGAGCGAAGGAGAGAAAGAGAGAGAGAGGCAGGGAGAAGGGGATTTTAAGAAGTTCGGATCAACCCCTTTACCGTCTCTCCATTCAGCAGCACACTGGCCTCTGATTGGCGTGTTCCGTGGAGGCTGCTCCACACAATAGATGATCCCCCCGATTCCCCTTCAGCCCACTCTACAACACAACAACACCCCCTCCCAAATCAATGACATCACAGCAGCCCTTCTTTAACCCTAACCCCCTACGCACCCCCTCGTACCCAAAATGATATCCTCTACAAACTACCCCCCCAACGCCAAAGACCACACCAAAGTGTCTGTGTGTGTGTGTGTGTGTACATGTGTGATCAGGAAACGCTGGATTAGGGATCTCCCAGCCAAACCCCCTGTAGAGATTTGGAAATCCCCAGAACCAAGTCCCCTCACTGTCACCATCATGACCCTGCAGTGACCCAGGCTCACGACAGCCCGCTCCCCCCCCCAACCCCCACCACCGAACCCTAGTCTGCGTGCCGGTCTGTCTTCATTCTGTGCACCCATGTTCTGTTTCTATATCTACTCTGATCCTGTTCCCAGACACGTCTGCCCAATTCGTAGAGGGTCTGGTGGCCTCTCGCTTTAAGTGTGGCCTTGGAATAGCGCCAGAACTCGTTGTTGCCCATTAATTATTAAACTTGAAATATCAATCTTCCACTACACCCTCCCCCATAAATCCTGTTTGTCGCTGTTGGATTTAGACACGCCTGCAGCGATGTTGTATTCAGGAAATTTAACCGATGACAAAAAATGTTGATTCATTAAGTCCCTGCCTAAAGGCCAACTTTTAGTGTTCCAGTGGTCCTCAAGTGCACAATGGAGCCTGGGGGTGAGCTCATCTCTACTCTTAACACGGTCTTTTCCCCTGTCTCTTTCTCTGTCCATCTGTCAGTCGGCCACCTGATGCTGCTGTCAATCATCTGTGAAGTCTCTGAACCTAACAGGGGTCAGAGGTCAGAGTCCAACTGTCCTATCAACATTCCTACACCCCCTCCTCAACCCCCCAGCCTCACCTCTCCTGGCTCACGGTATTACAGAGACTGAGTGCCTGTCGGACGCAACACACGTTGCACAACATCTACAATCAAGTCCATTTTTTACCAGGCACTCTTCTTACAAAGCCGCTAACACTGTTTTTTTTGCGGAACACATTTTAGGGGTTTGAGTTTTGCACGTCTTGTCTACATAAGATAGTAATTTATCTGAAAAAATGAGGTTATTTGTTTACTTTCTAGGAGAAAACAACCACTAAAGAGAATGCAGCCAAATCAATTCAGTGAGTCGGTATTGCTGTACAGGCCAAGGAACCGATGAGCAGGGACCTTATAGACCAGGGCTACCCAACCCTGTTCCTGGAGATCTACCATCCTGTAAGTTCACTTCAACACTAATTTAGCACACCTGATTCTAATAATTACCTAAAGGAAAGCTAAAATATGTTGCCCACAAGAAGGATTGGAGAGAACCTACAGGGCGGTAGATCTTCAGGAATAGGGTTGGGCAGCTCTGCTATAGACTATTTTCCATCGACCACATCAAAGCGCACTGTACTGCTCCGCGCCAACACAGACTGATGGAGTACAGTACGTTTGGAACCACAACCGATCAGAGAATGGTTTGCCACTTGTAAGCTTTTGTGGTTGACAGTGGGAGAGAGAATTCGCACAAATATACAATGTGTATAGAAAGGAAAACAACTTGTAAGTCTAATTCAAACAACTGTTTGCGTAAAAGTTATTTCAGTTTAATAGGGGTGTCAAATTTCTCTGCTGAGATGGTTACTTCTGCTTTCAGAGAAATGCTTTAAAAGCTATAAAACCTATTTCTTGATATTTAAAAAAATATGAAAAAAGCGATTCATATAAAGACAATGTTTCCCTATACTATGTAGTGTTTTGTTACACACAAAAGCAAGATCTAAAATTCATGATAGTTATCAAAGAGAGATCTGTGATTGTCAAATTATATGTTGAAATGGAAAAGTAAGAAATAAAATGTTTAAACTCATTGTAACATTACTATTTTTATGTAATTATGGTATATGTGCGTAGAAGGGATCTTTTATTTAAAATCCTCAAGGAAATTTGTCAAGTAAAGTAACCAACGAACACTGGGTGTTGAATTCGGCGACGAGCACTAGACATTTTTTCCCTCTGGTAC
>JACXGM010009514.1:11282-27573 GCA_016801145.1 Umbra pygmaea
TCTCTCTCTCTCTCTCTCTCTCTCTCTCTCTCTCTCTCTCTCTCTCTCTCTCTCTCTCTCTCTCTCTCTCTCTCTCTCTCTCTCTCTCTCTCTCTCTCTCTCTCTCAGAGGACAACAGAGTAGCAAGGGTGGGGGGGGGCACAGAGAGAGAGGGTGATCAACACCGAATGAGAGGGGTGATCTGACCTGCAGCTGTACCACAATACCCCCATTCTCGACCCCTGACACCGATGTGACACCCCAGCTGCCTGAGCCCCTCCTCCAACAACCCATATTACCATATGTATGCAGCCCCCCTTCTCCTAATTATGCTAATCACCTGTCCAGCCCTGCAGTCGTCCAATGGGAGTATTTAGCAGTGAGCCAGCTCGCAATGCAGCCGGCCCCTGGGCCCCAGGTGTACATTCACACTCTCAATGGGCAGATTCTTCCACGTTGCTGGCTGCTTTCAGCCCTCCCTCCCCTCAAGCCAACCTATTGAAGCCCACTTGATCACAGTGAGGATGGGAGGAAAAGGCAAAGGACAGAAGAGCTGGTGTGCACGTTCTCACCAAAATATTCACCATGTTCAGCAATAGGAATATCAGTTGGAAGCACACTGCCTGGACAATTGTCTCGAAGTGTGAAATACCTCAATTAAATATTCTATTCAGAATATATTCATATTTGGTCAATTCATTGTAATGTATTCTGATTATGAACACAAAGGCATTGTTAATATTCAGTATCCTTGTTTGCATGTATCTGTATTATTCTCAACTTTTTTATTTTTACCTTTATTTAACCAGGTGGGCAAATTGAGAATGGCAACCTGGCCAAGATAAACCTGTCCAATGGTGCAAGATGACATCACATGAAGTAAACAAAAAATAATAATACAGAATGCAGATACTCCAAGTAAACAATATTAAATATGTACAAGTAAATACAAGTAATAACTGACTGTGTGATGGAGGAGAGTCAGCACGAAGAGTGGAAATTCCTACCACCTAAACTCAGAGCCAACTGAAGACTGGATTGGCTTATACAACAGCCCTTCATTACAAACCCCACCCACTCTTTCATCAGAGGACGCTAATTGGTCCAGAATAAGTGAGGGCACCAAGCTCAAATCCACAGTTTTCCAAATGCAATTTTGCCAGTGAAAAAGATTTTAATCTTCCCAGGACTTCCAGAGATAATCAATATAAAAGCAGCCTAATAAAACAGCCTTTATAAACAATGTGTCAAGATTAACAATCCAGAGGTTGCGATAGCTTTTTAGAAAAATCTGCGTTTTAAAGATTTTACCTGCGTTCTAATTGAATAAATGAACGTGGGTGTACTCGCTGCTAGAATGCAGGAAATGTGCCTTTAGAATGCTGTGTGAAAAGTTGTATTAATAAATAACAATTTACAGTAATAAAATCTGAACGATATTGTAGTTATTGTTCTTGATCGCCAGTGTAGATTAAAAATAAACATTAGAAAAAAATGCAAGCATTCGGCACACATCTGTCATTATTTATGAAGTAATTATGATTTATTTTGTGGTATGTTGGTTTGTCATAGTAAAGATTTATAATTGAACTGAGGATTGTGTTATGCATTACAGCTGAATACTTTAGAGGGGAAAGCATTTTTAATTTGCAGGATCAGACATTTTGGTTAACTTTGTGAACAATAAAAAAGTTTACTATTTAAATGGACTCTCATCAACTGCATTTTCAGTGCAGTACGTAAGTATTTGGACAGTGACACAAGTTTTGTTTCTTTGGCTTTGTATTTCAGAGGTGCACACTTTCTACTTTACTCAAAGATTATTTAGATTCATAATCAGAGAACAGTGTAATAATTAGAGTCATTTTATTTACAGTCCCACCATTTTAGGGACCTAAAGTAATTGGACAAATTACCCGTAACATTACTTTAATAAAGTCATCATATTTACTACGTTGTTGTAAATCTGTCACATTTATTGAAGTCTGTGAAAAAATTGTATCTTCCCTGGTGATGCTTTGCCAGGTCTGTACTGCACACATCTTAATTTCCTGTTTGCTTTGATGCGTTTTTGCCTTCTTTTCTTCTGCAAATGCAAGATTAGTGAAATGAATGTACAACTGGATTCTGGTCAGGTGATTGACTTAATCTGTCAAGAACTTTCCACTATGTGACCCTGAAAACCTCTTTGGTCACATTAGCAGTGTGGCTGCATCGTTGTTCTGCTGCAAGTGAAGTCTTGTCCACTGAGTTGATGCATTTGGTTGTGTCTGACCATAACAATACAATAATACATTCAACATAATTCACAGATAAGGGATTAGGAGCAATACCTTTCTTTCTCCACACAATACCTTTATTTCTTTCTCCAACACTTTGATACAGTTTAATCTTCGTCAGTTTAATCTGTCCATGAGACTTGGTTTCAGGGATGTTTCTGGTAATTCCTGATGTGTACCAAGTGGTTTGCATGGTGTTGTGTTTTCTTTATTCTCTCTAATGAAGTCCTTGAAGCACGACAATATTTTCAGATCTTTTACTCTCAAATTGGCCTGCTTTTCTAGCATGTTGCTTCTCGTGTTGACAGAAAGTAGCAACAGATTCCAAATGCAAATGCCGAACCTAGCGTCACCTCTAGACATTCTGTTAGCTCTCTTGTGCATAAACGAACAATCCAACAACACACAAGTGACCAAGAAACAGCTGAGCAGCTAATTGTCCATGCTTTGGACTGGTGAAATGTAAATTGAACTGTTCGGCCACAACCAAAGAAGGAACAATTGGAAAAAAATATTACGCGTTTCAACCATATAACACCATTATGGGGTAATTCCTTTATGCTGTAGGTTTGTCTGGCAGCCAGTGGTCCAGCTAATATTGTTAGGGCGGAAGTAGTAATGGAATCAACCGATCCTACAAGCTAATGTCCAACAGTCAGTCAGGACACTGCAGATGAAAAGATTAGTGCAAGACAATGATCCAAAAGACACCTCAAAATCAATCATGGGATAATTACAAGAAAAAAGAACAAAGGTTTAGGAATGGCTTTAATGTGAGGAGAACACAAACATGAAAGGAGACCAAAGTATCTTTCTAAGCTCGAAGACTTCTGCTAGGAAATCAAGAATAGAAAAACAAAGCGACAGATGGCTCAGTGGTTAGCGAGTCAGATTTGTAGTCAGAAGGTTGCCAAGTTCAATTTAAGCCAAATATCGTTGTACTTGAGCAAAGTGTTCTACCCTACATTGCTCCAGGGGGATGTCCTCTGTAAGCCGCTCTAGAGTGTGGGCTACATGACAAAAATTGAATTGTCAAAAGAAAGCCTCATTGCTGGTTACAGAAATCTTTTGGAAGCACATATGTATCAAAGCTGGAGTTAACAAGTTCCAACTGGTAGAATGCACAAACTTTTGCACACACCATGTTTACTTTTGTTTAATATTCTGAATCTATTTGGAAAATGCAAAACAACTTTAAAAACCTATGCAGGAGTGTATCATGTTTTAATTTGTACCATGTAGAGGTCTGGTTAAGAAAGATTAATTGTAACATTTTTGGGTGCCAAAATTTTAACAAGCAACTATATTTCATCACCCAGTCTGCTTTACACCCTCTTTCAATCTGTCTTTCTCTCTATCTGTCTGCTGCATGATTGGCTCAAAGCCAAGCTATAACAGACCGTGACATTACTGGGAGCAGCCAATCTGAGCCAGCCATCTCTCTGTCATTTCCTGGTAAGATGGCCTCCTGATTCCAGGTATCCGACAATCACACATTCCAGCTGTACAGCGGCCGAGGAGAGTGTGGGTTCCCAGGTCTCGGTCCCATTAGCTCACCGGCGTTTCGCGGCATCCCGAAAACCACAGGGATCCTGCCCGCTGGCTTTCGTCACACTGCGCTTGTCCCATGGCGAGCTAAGACCTCAGAGGAGCTTAAAAGAAGTTGTGTTTGTCAGCCACTATGTGGGGTGCTTCTGTGTGTGGACAGAGCACAGCTGGATGAGGAATGAAAATACAAAGAGCTACATTAGAGTGTTTTCCCTTTCTATAGCGCGCACACACACCTCAGTCCTAAACAGAGCATTACACTCCCTCGCTAGCTTCAAACTCCTACCTAAAACTTCAGCTCCATGTAATGGCTGGCCCCAGAGTCACAACAAACTGTAGCGCTACTACACTCCTCCTACAGCCCCCCCCTCCGTCGCTCCCTCTTGGCCTTTCCTCAAAATCCCCGCCCTCCGTCCGCCAGCGGTAAGAGGGGAGGGAAAAGAGGAGGGGGGGCTGGACCACCCTGCCTGTCATGGCAGCGCTGTGTGTTTACATTGCTGTGCCTCGCTCTGTAATACATCTGGCATTCTGGGGCCACTCTCCCCCCGCCATAGGGGAGGAGGAGTAAAGAGAGCTTTGCAGTAGAGGGGAGGGGGGGGCAGTTCTGGGACAGCGTCTTGTAGTCGGTCATTTGCAGGGCTCTGGTTTTTGAATAAGAGCGTCAGGAAGAATGCAGAATGTAAACACGGGCTCGGCGGCGTCTCGTGAGGCCGTTCGTTTGAGAATGGGAAAGCATCCATTTCTGAAGCAAAAACACACTCGAGTATGAACTTTTCAAAACCTATTTCATCTTTATTTTGCCATTTAAGTCATTCATTATAAATACTTTAAAAGTAGTATAGTTTTATCTTGTTTGAAAACTTTCGCACAAAAAACAGAGCCGTAACTAATACAGCTGTGCTCTTTTCCAAAAACTAAACCCTTCTCCAGCTTGCCTGCACATTTCATCAACTGGTAAAGTTTAACACAACACACTGGTATGTTATTCTACTGACAGCTTAATCCTGTTAGGAGTCAACTGATAAACACTAAGAAACTGGAGCCTGCTGTGTGTTCCCATACTACACATCCATGCAGGACCGAGAAGCCATGTTCAGGATGCTCCCCAACACTCTCTCCTCCATCCCAACCTGACCTCCTTCATCCCTGCCCCCCCTTCCTCCACATGGTCCTTTCAGCAGTCACTCAGCCTTACAGCACCCTGCAATTAGCAGCACAACCAGCTGACTACAGATCTATCCATCATTCATCCATCCATCCATCCATTCTTGCAGAGATATAGAGAGAGCACCAAAAGAAGGCAGAGAGAGAGAGAGAGATAGAGACTCCCCAAATAATAAATGAAACATTACAAATACAAAAAGGATGTGGAATAAGACACACACACACACACACACAGACACACACACACACACATGCTCTAAGACACACACACAGATACAGACACGCACATATACACACACACAGATACAGAAACAGGCACAGACACAGATAAAGACACAGGCACACATACAGAAAAAGACACAGGCACACACACAGATAAATATACAGGCACATACACACAGACACACACAGATACAGACACACACAAAGATACAGACACACACAAAGACAGAGACACACACAAAGATACAGACACACACCCTATGGCTGGGCAATAAATCAATATTGATATTTATTATAGTGCTTTGCGGTATGACCAAAAATGTCACGGTATTTTTCAAAATTCTACCGGTTTCACGGTATATGACGGTATTTTTATTTTTTCATGCATAATCAGGTGTTCCCAGCATTTTCTACTGGTTGAGAGAGGAATTATTGCAGTAGATTCATGCATTTTCGCTCGTATCGCTCGTAACCATAAAGTGTAAAAGAAAAGAGAAGCTACCATTAAAATATTTGCATTTCATTGGCTTAAAAACATATTATTTTTATGTAATTATAAATTCCACTAATAATAAATTGATCCCTAAATTTGATGTGCCTGCAAAAGAATTGTAAATAGCTCAACCCGTTCACTAATTGTTCTGAGTTACAAAGCCAAAGAATGCATGTGTGTGCTGTGCACTACGGTATGAAAAATACATGTAATTTGCTGCTTTAACCAACGTTAGTTAGACAAAACAACTAGCATCATCCTAACTTGAGATAGAAAACAGAAAATATATCGATAATTTAGCATTAGGAATGGTAGTGAAGCGTCAGTCTTAACAAGCGTTAATGTTCAATACTGTAGTGATGGAAAACATAATATTTTACATATTGGGATGGATTGCACAGCTGAAAGTGACTGATTAAGATTTGTTTCTAACGTAGTTAGTACCGTTTTAACAAACAACAAATTGGCTATTTCAAGACATTTGATTCATAATCCATGTAGTTTGCTGCTAACGTAAATAATATGCCCTATATCTTCGGTTGAACTAAACAGTCTGTATGTATAAATATAAAATCTCACATAAAGGGCATTTTAGGTCAGACGTACAGTTAGGACCTATATATGTCCAGCTGGTGCAACCGGTCCCTGAGCACTATTGTTTACCTTCACCACGCCTCTCAGTCGCACCATGCGTGTTTAGAAGCGCACCATTGAAAAGGGTCCGATCTGAAACATTGTTGCGCAGCGTAGCGTTCCGGATATTATGTATTCAAATACACCGGTATCACGCTATATAAAACATTCATAGCAAAAAGAAACTTCAGTATTCAGTGTGAACCAGTATACCGCCCAGCATTAATTTATCATGATAAAAAACGATATTTAATATAAAGTAATGTGTTTTTGTAGTTAAACGTTCCACGATCTACAAGATAAGAAGCTAACTTGCATATAAGGCAAACAGCCAATCAAAGAGCAGCAACCAACGACATTGAATGCATGATCAGGAACGTGCCCACACTGCTCAGGCACATCACAGACAGCCCGTGTTGAATTAATGGTTGAACGATGAGTCGGATTGATAGCGACCAAGAGGCTTGTACCCGGAAGTTGAAGCTTCTATGGGGAGATTCTGAGGCTAACAAGGCATGCTCTTTGTTAGCATTCCATAGACTCCTATTCATTTTATGGTCACTTTGACAGCGAATCAATTTACATGTGAAGCGTTTAAAGACTCTATTTGTCCATTGTTTATTACTAAAGAAACACGACAATGTACAAAAGCTCCATTACCTACTATCTCACGTTATGGCCCAGTAGCAGCCATTTTTGTAAAAAAAAATGCTAACTATTGTGTCATAACCACATAACTTACTGTCGCACAATAGAGCAATTACTGTATAGTCCAGGAGAAGCTCGCAGGGCAATCGGGGGGCTCGGGGGGAAATTGGGGGGCTAAAGCTCTTGGATGAAACGATGAAACTCTCCTACATGTGTTCATGATCTATGGTATTTTTTATTGCTAAACGACAGTGGGCAAAACTGGAGCACCATGTGCAAAACTTAAAAATACAGTCTGCAATACCAACAGTCACCTGAGTTAAATAGTTCACATCTCCTGCAAAACTAATTTCAAGCGACGCAACCACTTTACCCTAACACACATCTCAAAACAGGCTCAGTGCAGACAAACACTATGAACAATCCTAACTAAGATAACACACACTGTCACTTAGAACACACTGAGTAAAAACACTAGCGTCAACACCAATACAGAAAATACTAACTTTTTTCAGTTTCAATATTTTGACTTCATACAAAGCAATATTCTCTTAAAAGAAAAGAGTGACATTCTTTCACGTGAATCATTTTAATTTTAGAACATAACAATTCTTTGAGGTAATTGTAAATTTCCAGTTTGCTTCAATAGATATTTGTATTTTGTCTGTAGTAATTTACGAAATTACAGTAATGAGAACAAAAGGTAGAAACTAAAAGTACATACTGTAATTCTATGTAAAAATTTGAGGTGCTAATCCTGCGTCTCTCCAGCATCAGGCAACAAGCATTCATCAACATCACATCTAATGTTCTCTCTTGCCATGCACCTGGGGAAGAACCTTCTGGAGTGCCTTATCCATCCCTGGCAGTCCTCTGGACTCGTGTCCACACATCCGGCACTCATGGCTTCCAAAAGAGACATTTGGTCATGTGGGTAGTGACCAAACACTTTCCACCTCCAGGCAGAGAAAAACTCCTATATTGGGTTGAGGAAGGGTAAATATGGAGGCAGGTACAAAACCATAAATCTGCGATGTGCTACAAACCAATCTGTGACAGCTACAGAATGGTGAAAAGCAACAATATCGCAAACTATTGCAAAAACTTGGGGGTTTGTTACTGGCTCCCCCTGTTCTGCTTGCACTAGCTGAGCATAGAGCTGTTCTAGGAATGCTATAAGCCTTTCTGTCTTGTATGGGCCAATGAGTGCTGTGTTGAGAAGCAAACCATCATCGGCCATGGCAGCACACATGGTGATATTTCCCCCCTTTTGGCCTGGAACCTCCACAGTGGCCCTTTGACCTATAACATTCCTTCTTCTGTGCCGTGTATTGTCAAGGTTAAATTCAGCTTCATCGATAAATACAAATGAATGTGGGGTTTCCAGTGCTTCCACCTCTTTTAGTCTCTGAAAAACAGTAATTGCACAGTTTTACTGTAGTAATGCTAGTGTTTTAATTTTTTTATTTTAGAACTGTGTATGTAACCTCAGACGCTTACCTGGACATACTGGTATCTTTGCTTTTTTACCCGTTCACTGTTTCTCTCGAACGTTACAGTGTATGACTGTTTCATTGTAACTTTGTGTTTCTTTAGGCCTCGAGCAATAGTTGTTGTGTTGACAGAATTAACATGTCCATATATATATATATATATAATTATCAGCCAGCACTCTATCTTGAATCTCCCACAGTTTTATTGCATTGTTGACGACAAGCATGTGAACAATAGCATTTTCCTGCGCATCTGAAAATATTCTTGCCCTTCCTCCTTTTGGACAGCCTTTGGGTCTTGTTGTAAAAATATATTTTACAGTCAAAACGTACTGTAAGATATGTTATCATTTACTGTAAGGATGAAACTCTCACCTGTTTGTTTGATGGAAAATTTGCATCACTGATGCCATTGTGGATCTTTGCAGATTGGGTTGCACCCTCAACCCCACCTCTCTCGATGAGAGACCGTGGTTCAAGACATGGTCCATAAGTGTAGCCCTTATTTAATCAGAATCTCTTTGTCTTCTATGTCTTCCTCCACACATCCGCCCTGTCCCTGCCACTCCTCTCCCTCCACCAAACAGTCTTACTTGTTCTATTTCCAAAATAATGAGGCCGTTACTGGCAGTGTACACTGCTCAAAAAAATAAAGGGAACACTTAAACAACACAATGTAACTACAGGTCAATCACACTTCTGTGATCACACTGTCCAATCAGGAAGCAACACTGATTGACAATCAATTTCACATGCTGTTGTGCAAATGGAACAGACAACAGGTGGAAATTATAGGCAAATAGCAAGACACCCCCAATAAAGGAGTGGTTCTGCAGGTGGTGACCACAGACCACTTCTCAGTTCCTGTGCTTCCTGGCTGATGTTTTGGTCACGTTTGAATGCTGGCGGTGCTTTCACTCTAGTGGTAGCATGAGATGGAGTCTACAACCCACACAAGTGGCTCAGGTAGTGCAGCTATTCCAGGATGGCACATCAATGCGAGCTGTGGCAAGAAGGTTTGCTGTGTCTCTCAGCGTTGTGTCCAGAGCATGGAGGTGCTACCAGGAGACAGGCCAGGACATCAGGAGACGTGGAGGAGGCCATAGGAGGGCAACAACCCAGCAGCAGGAATGCTACCTCCGCCTTTGTGCAAGGAGGAGCCAGGGGAGCACTGCCAGAGCCCTGCAAAGTGACATCCAGCAGGCCACAAATGTGCCTGTGTCCACTCAAACGGTCAGAAACAGACTCCATTAGGGTGGTATGAGGGCCCGACATTCACAGGTGGGGGTTGTGCTTACAGCCCAACACCATGCAGGACGTTTGGCACTTGCTGCCCTGTGTTTTTCACAGATGAAAGCAGGTTCACACTGAGCACATGTGACAGACGTGATGGGGTCTGGAGACACCGTGGAGAACGTTCTGTTGCCTGCAACATCCTCCAGCATGATCGGTTTGGCTGTGGGTCAGTAATGGTGTGGGGTGGCATTTCTTTGGGTCCCCGCACAGCCCTCCATGTGCTCGCCAGAGGTTGCCTGACTGCCATTAGCTACCGAGATGAGATCCTCAGACCCCTTGTGAGACCATATCCTGGTGCGGTTAGCCCTGGGTCCCTCCAAATGCAAGACAATGCTAGACCTCATGTGGCTGGAATGTATCAGCAGTTCCTGCAAGAGGAAGGCATTGATGCTATGGACTGGCCTTCCCGTTCTCCAGACCTGAATCCGATTGAGCACATCTGGGACATCATGTCTCGCTCAATCCACCAACGCCACGTTGCACCACAGACTGTCCAGGAGTTGCTTTAGTCCAGGTCTGGGAGGACATACCTCAGGAGACCATCCGACACCTCATCAGGAGCATGCCCAGGCGTTGTAGGGAGGTCATACCGGCACGTGGATGCCACACACACTACTGAGCCTCATTTTTACTTGTTTTAAGGACATTACATCAAAGTTGGATCAGCCTGTAGTGTGGTTTTCCACTGTGATTTTGAGTGTGGCTCCATATCCAGACCTCCATGGGTTGATAAATTTGATTTCCATTGATAATTTTTGTGTGATATTGTTGTCAGAACATTCAACTATGCAAAGACGAATGTATTTCATACAATTAGTTCATTCATTCATTTCTAGGATGTGTTATCTTAGTGCTCCCTTTATTTTTTTGAGCAGTGTATATATAGGATGCTAAAGTTTAAATTTCCATGATTTTTATTTATAAATAATTTGGTGTTTGGATTAGCAATTTCATTTTTGATCTATCAAATAAGGACACAGTAATATTTCAGTAGTGAAATGAGGTTCATTGGATTAACAGAAAATGGGCCATATGCATCAAAATGAAATTATAAAGGTGCATAAATTTGGGCACCCTTGTCATTTTGTTGATTTGAATACCTGTAACTACCTAGTCTTGATTAATTGGAACACACAATTGGTTGGGTGAGCTCATTAGACCTTGAACTTTATAGACAGGTGCATCCAATCATGAGAAAAGGTATTTAAGGTGGACAATTGCAAGTTGTTGTTCTCTATGACTCTTCTCTGAATACCTGCAACATGGGGGCCTTAAAACAACTCTCAAATGAACTGAAAACAAAGATTGTTCAACATTACGGTTTAGGAGAAGGCTACAAAAAGCTATCGCAGAGATTTAAGCTGTCAGTGTCCACTGTGAGGAACATAATGAGGAAATGGAAGACCACTGGCACAGTTCTTGTTAAGGCCAAGTAAATTATTGGAGAGGCAAAGGAAAAGGATAGTGAGAATGGTAATAAACAGCCCACAGACAACCTCTGAAGACTTACAACATCATCTTGCTGCAGATGGTGTCACTGTGCATCATGCAACAATTCAATATACTTTGCACAAGGAAAAGCTGTACAGGAGAGTGATGTGGAGGAAGCCTTTTCTGCACACATGCCACAAACAGTGTGTCGCTTGAGTTGTGCAAACGCACATTTGAACAAGCCAGCTTCATTTTGGAAGGTGCTGTGGACTGATGAAACAAAGATGGAATTATTTCTTTATAACAAGGGGCATGATACATGGCGGCAAAAAAACACAGTGTTCCAAGACAAACACTTGCTACCCACATCAAAAGAGGTTACATCATGCTGTGGGGCTGTGTGGCCAGTGCCGGTACTAAGAATATTGTTAAAGTTGAGGGTTGCATGGATTCCACTCAATATATCAGCAGATACTTGAGAATAATGTAGAGGAATCAGTCACAAAGTTGAAGTTACACCGGGGCTGGATATTTCAACAAGACAACAACCCAAAACACTGCTCAAAATCTACTCTGGCATTTATGAAGAGGAACAAGTACAATGTTCTGGAATGGCCATCCCAGTCCCAGGCCTCAATAGCATTGAAAATCTGTGGGGTGATTTGAAGCGGGCTGTCCATGCTCAGCAGCCATCAAACCGAAGTGAACTGGAGATGTTTTGCAAGGAGGAATGGTACAAAATACCTTCATCCAGAATCCAGACACTCCTTACAGGCTATAGGAAGCATCTAGAGGCTGTTATTTCAGCTAAATGTGATGTGATATTTCTGTTGGGGTGGCCAAATGTATGCACCTGACTAATTTCATTTTGATGCATACTGCACATTTTCTGTTCAGCCAATAAACCTCATATCACTAATGAAATATGACTGTGTCCTTCAGTTATTTGATAGTTCAAAATGAAATTGCTGATCAAAACACCCAATTATTTATTCATGAAAATCTTGGAAATTGTCAGGGGTGCCTAAACTTTTGCCTACGACTGTATATAAATATATATGTGTGTGTATGTGTGTGTGTGTTTATATACGAACAAGTCTAAAACAAAACACATGCTTAGGCATTGAAATTGCAATCAGCAGTGTTTGAAATGCACCAGGCTGAAATCTATTCTGTTTTGAATGTGTGGTTAACAGTTTTGACAGCAGTGTGTTAGCATTTGAACAAAGTGCTGTGATTCCACAGTGTTGTGCACGTTGTGGTTAAAGTCATGGTATAAGTGTTTAGAGTTTTTAAAACTGTGTTCAAGCAATGAAAAACGAACTAGAGTTTGGTCCACATGAACTGCTGCTGTGCAGACTGTAGTTTGAGTTTTGCACATGTGGCTTCAGTTGTGCCCACTCTCGTTTAGCAATTGAAAAAAACTGTGACCATTCCTAGACCTAAACAGACCTGCACTTTTGGCGGGTCTGTCCAAGCTAAAAATATTTTCAATTAACAAAAAAAGATAATCCTACAAAATGTGCTAATACTTTTTTAATTCTTCAACTAGCTTAAATGAAAAACAAAATGTTTATATGGGACATACCAAAACGCTTAATGTGAAAAATGTTAACGTGGTTTTAATGTACCTAAACAATGGTCAATCATCACCAAATATCTCATGGCCATATCTTGTCATGAACACTTAATCCTCTCAAAATAACTAAACCAATATCCAATGATTATAGAAGTATCTCACGTTAAAGTTTTCTTCTTCATTGGCTCCTAAGGCGAGGAAAAGGTTTAACGTGATTTAATGTACCTAAACAATGATCAATATTAACCACATCTCTCATATTGCTCATCATAACCATTGATAATTATAAAAACAACTAACCCAAATTTTAATTATTTTTTATTTTTTTATTTTGCTGATCCGAAAAATGATCCGAACCGTGACTCTGATCCGAGGAACGATCCGATCCGTGAGTTTTTTTATCCATTGCACCCCTACGGATCAATGACAATCCATTGCACCACCTCAAAGCAGAGAGAATCTATGCTGAAATTATTGTTGCGTGGCTATGTAAAGGTTGAAGCATCTGTGATGCATTGCCGCAATTGGTCTGAAGCCCAATTCACACCAGATCTGGCAAACTGGTTGCATTGCGGCAGACGTCCATTCATTTCAATAGGAAGCAATGCGCACCGCTGCGGTTAATCTACCGGAACCGGCAAAATATGGATACGGTGCGGTGGGTGTGTCGCAAGAGTTGAAATAATCCAACTTGTGCGGTGCTTTACCGTACGGTGTCAGAACCGGAAGTTGATTTACCTCAGAAAAAGATCTAATATACCGCTTTCAACTATGGGTGTGTGAGATTGCAAGACAAGCTTTGACAGCTCAGTAGATAGTTTTCGTATTGTCAATGAATACTAAACTGAAAACAGCTCCTGCCAGTCGCCTTGCTGGAGGTGGACAGTTGTATGCAATGTTGCGTACCATCTCATAGATGCGGAACATTGATTTCAATGTTGATTGCTGTGTACAAGTGTGTCTGCATTACAATGCCGTACTGGGACTTTTTGCCTGATCTGGTGTGAATCCAGCTTGACACTGGCATTACAGTGCATTTTACTGTTGCGCTGCACCACAGCAAAACCATTTTGCTTTGACACATGAACTGTATTGGCTTGCCAATTTGATAATCATCATGTCAAAGTGAAGTTGCACTTTGGAGTCAGACTTGGTTTTTCAACTGACAGCTAAACTCCTAGCTAGCTAACTACAGCTATCTTGTGTAGATGACAACAAAAAAATAATAAGGAAGAAGCGACGCACACGCACTAGAAAAAGAAATGTCTCAAGGTGGAAGTAGGGACATGCTCAAATCACACAGAATGCACCAATTGCGTTGGGTATGCATCATTTTGATGCAAGTACCTTTGCATAGATTACGCAGTGTTTTGTGATTCATGGTGCATATACAAATGGATGAGAGGCTCGTTCGTGGGGTAGTCTACCTTCTTTGACTTAACAGTTGATATATATATAGACAAATTGCTGCAAAGATTAATTGGATGGAGGAGGACCTAGACGATATTATTACTATACCAAAGTTGTGAAAGTTTTGAAGAAGCTTCGATTTAACAGCAGCAGATAAATACAAACACATTGTTGCAAAGGCGAATATATGGAGAAGGACTTCAGACAATATTGAGCTACCAAGTTAGTTGGCTAGGTTGGCCAAGTTATGAACGTTTAGAAAAAGCTAGCAACTGAAGGTTAGATCTGTATAAGTCCCGTGCAAAACATGGGGGTTGGCTATGTATAGTACAATTTATATATTTATGAGTCAATTCACTAAAAAACTTGTTTTAGAATAGTTTCATTTAGATGAGATTAGCCATGTAATCAAAAATAACTTTGCAAATTCACAACATCAATCAAAGACACCCATCAAAAACAATATGATTGGAAGAGGAATTCAAAAGACATTGAATTAGCAGGTCAGTAACTATAAGTGTTGGCTATACCAAATTTGTCACCGTTTTGAAAAGCTAGCAAGTGTTAGCTAGACACAACATCTGGTTTGATGTACGCATTGGTTTTAGCGCACGAGTAGGAAAAATCCAATGCATGCAACACCCAGAACGCACCGCAGCCGCAATCCAACGCATTCCGCTAAGCGTCTTTGCATCACTGGCAGACTCCTTCATTGGAAATGACTGGACTTCCGTTGTTACGCATATGCAATGACGGATTCGGTGTGATTTGGGCTTGAACGCACTGCATCCGCAATACAACGCATAGTGCTATGCGTCTTTGCATCATTGGTGGACTTCTTCACTGGAAATGATTGGACTTGCGTTGTTACGCATATGCAATGAAGGATGCTGTGTGATCTGTGCGTCATTTCCACTGGGGCTGCCAAACTCCATTGCTTTATTACTATGTTATTAATATGAGTATAATATGAGTTTTTGCTGTTTGCACTCAGAACTCATGAATGAATTTACCAACATAGCTAATATCAGGTACCCTGGAAATCCAGAGTTCTCGCGAGAGCACAATTTGAATTTGCTCAGCAAGTTACTCTGGCACCGAGTAATTCTGCTCATTAACTATGCCCTTGTAGCCGAGCTGCACCAATCACATTGGTGTATCTGATATAGGCGTGCCAGAAGCGTGTTAAACAGATGACGACAGCGCTGCGACCTCGAAGTCATTAGTAAACATTGTAAGATCGTAATAATACCAGTTGTTTAAAACGGCTTTGGCCACTACAATGAACGAGTTAGACTTGGCTTTTTGTCTAAAAGAGGGACAGAAGACGGTGCTCGAATTGTTCCTTTTAAGGAAGGACATTTTTGCTGTTTTTGCAAGAGTTTAATCTACCAGTTAGCTCCGCCATAGGTGCTTAGCGAAAAACCACTGGTGATAGGTCGTAGTTATATCCAATTGCGTACAGTGAGATTTTCAAATACATACTTGGTGCCGCCCTCGAGCTGGGTCATTTTCATTACTAGATCCCAGACCCTTAAATCCTCCGGATTTGGGTCTGGATTTTTCCAGGCTAAATATCAGGGTGACGGACACACTTTCAATTATTCTATTTTTCAATTAAACTAAGACATACACACCTAATAAAACAGTCATTTAAGATGTAGACCTATTATGATAATAGGATCGAATAGAATCATGAGATTAAAACGGTTTTAGCTATCTTATATAAATGTTTTTTGTCTTATTTTATAGGATTTGCATAGGAACCAATCCAGTAAAACTATCTGCGAGAATTCTCTTAACAGGATTCTTTTATATGGTGGATATGGTTCCAAATGATAATTAAAAAATCCTAAATAATTGAGTAGGGCAATTATGGAGTTAAATCTGCAAGCAAACAAACATATCAAAACTTCAAACTAGGGATGCTCATATTGACCGTTTAACCGTTAACCGAAAATAAAACGTTTGACCGATTAATACTATCAGTTAAACGGTTAAGAAGTATTTATTTTTTACGTATATATAGCCTATATTAGTTAAATCACGTGGCGTGTTGACACGCGCAACCAGAGCCTGGCGCTTCGTTTTGAAAGGTGGGGAGATATAGGTAATG
>JACXGM010009515.1:0-27474 GCA_016801145.1 Umbra pygmaea
TAATGTAAATGACTCAACTCGAGGGGCGGCACCAAGCGTGCATTTGAAAATCTCACTGTACGCAATTGGATAACACTACGACCAATCACCAGTGGGTTTTCACTAACCCTATGGCGGAGCTAACTGGTAGATAAAACTCTTGCCGTATCAGGTCGCAAAACAGCAAAAACGTCCTTTTATAAAAAAGGAATGATTCGAGACCCGTCTTTTGTTCCTCTTTTAGACAAAAAGCCAAGTCTAACTCGTTCATTGTAGTGGCCCAAGTCGTTTTAAACAACTGGTGTTAATCCATAGCGATCTTACAATGTTTACTAATGACTTCGAGGTCGCAGCGCTGTCGTGTCGTCATCTGTTTAACACGACTCTGGCATGCCTATATCAGATATACCGATGTGATTGGTGCATCTCGGATACAAGGGCATAGTTAATGAGCAGAATTACTCGGTGCCAGAGTAACTTGCTGAGCAAATTCAAATTGTGCTCTCGCGAGAACTCTGGATTTCTGGGTAGCATGTACTTTACTTTATTATGGATATCTATGTTTCCAACTCTGGCAGGCTGCCAGACTCAGCGCCTGTGTCGTATCAAAAAAATATTAATATTTAGAGAATTGTAAATGTGTTTACTGAGCTGTAGATTACATGATATTTAAAGGATGACATTGTGTAAGTGAAGTTAGCTATAGTTCATTGAGACCCCGTTTACACATACACGGTTATTTTGAAAAACTGAGACATTTCCCTTCGTTTGTGTCCTTCGTTTACTGTACATGCAAACAGAGAATTCGCTTTGAAAACGATTCTTTCTAAAAACTCTGTCCAAAGTGTAGATTTTGGAAAACTCAGTTTGCACGTTTGCATGTAAACTGAGGAAAACTGAGGTTTAGGCAGCCAGCATCACAATATGCGCTAGAACATGCACCTGCGACAAAAGTGCGACCTATGTTTACACTTTCATTTGGCTATTTTTAGGAATCTGATTGGCTAACGTGGGCTTCAGCTAGTGATGGGCAAATTGAAACAGGAGCTCCGATGCTCCGATGTAATTTTCAAAGCACAGTGATTCGGCACAATGAGCCGAAGCTCGTATCAAAGTCACAACACCACGTGATTGGTGACGTTCGAAGCTTCGGACGTCACAAAATTCTGACTGACAGGTGTTGAAAAGCTTTGGTTCAGTTCGAAAGAATTGATGCAATACCACTGAACTCGATCAATAAAACGTTAGTTAAATCCCTTTACTTTAACAGCTCTCAGTTAAGATTTAAGAAAAGGAGCAATTCGCGAGAGCAGTTTAGATAGGGCTAGCAGTTTGAAAGAGAAGCAAAAATTAGAAGCAAATCCTTTGAACACCCCGCTATATCTACTGTATCAGTATTATGTCAACATATAAATATATATGGATCTTAATTGGAAGCTGGGCTTATATTACGCAACGCACCAAATCCAGTGTGATAACATTCTGTTAGCCTACTCCCAGTCTGGTCAGTAAGATGAACTCGGCTTCCCCAATTAAGATCCACCTCTCGAGGCTGGCGCAGTTACTGGCCCATCGGCCCTGAGAGGTTCCAACGGGCATTCCTTCATGATGTAAACCTGTATGTGAGTCCTGTCAGGAGATCTTAAATTAAATCTACCAACAACTGAGACCTGATTCTGACACTTATTTCAACCAAGAACATCTTCAGCTACATCATCTCGTATTTACAATATAAATAAGTGAAACGTCAGGGCAGCCTATACATTAAACAAATATTAATACGAATTAGTTAGTTTAAAGAATTTGCAATTGTAAATTGATAACTGCCACTAATAGTTTGTTGTAATTACCATCCTCACATAGCCTATGACAATACTTCAGACCTAATAAATATGATTAGATAATGTATTTCAAAACATCAACAGGGTGCCGAGCCGAGATCCATTTGAGATTCATATTTCAAAGTATTGCCCACCGGTTGTACAAGTGGTGTAGCTTGCAGCGCATACAGTTGTCATTCATTTTACTCGAGTGACGAGTTTGAATCCCTAGGCTATAAAATGTATTTGCTGGATTATACTTTTGGAAATGTTGACTTAATTTAATTTCTAATTATAACATTAGTTACAATTCGCATGGGCTCTTTAATCATATTTAACATGGTTATACAATCGAGTACAGTGAAATAGATGTTTTGCATCAAGGTGCAGTACCAAAGTAACACATCACATGATCAATGACGTCCGAAGCTTCGTTTCATGAGGTGGAAATCCTCTCCTTGGTATTGTTGCCATGTTATGAAGTTTGTCTAAAACAACCAATCTCCATCAGACTCAGTATTGATAATGACTATTAGAATATCAAATGGCCCGTAGCTCAGTTGGTTGCGTTGGGTAACCTAATGTAATGATTGTTCAGTCGGTATTCCGATACATTAGTAAGTTATAGGAATCACGAGGAGACATCTGCTTCAGTACTGCGTTACTTTAATAAAACAGTCCCCCCCCTACATTTATCCCCCTAACAATGGTTCCTACCCAGTATCTCCTGTACACTACATCCCCCTTTCTGACTAAAGATGCTTTCAAGGGGATGTGTGGAAATAATAAGACCCATACAATGTTTTGTAAACTGTAACAAGAGTTATTCCCTTCCTTTGGGATAACCTGACATTCTACCTAGTTTCTAAACTAATAATATGGCCACCTAATAATATCTAATTTCTTAAAGTATTCTATTAACAGCTGTACACAGAACTTACTGTAAAAATCAGCCCTACAGAAGATACATCATTGTTTCAAAACGTTAATAACAGTAAACACCAACTATCCCTGACAACAACTTCTGAACTCACTTTAGAAAACATAAAGCCCTATAAATTCTTTCCAGAGTTTACCTTTTCCAACCACCATACCCTTTTTTCAGTCCACATCCCCTGTCTAACTTCCCCATAGCTATGAACACACAAAGTCCTTCAAGTATGCCGGGGGTATTCTCACCCTGGTACCAGGCCGGCCCTCTCGCGGTAAGACCTGTTGACCGGGGTCACACGGGGTTACAGGTGTGTCAGGTGCACTCTCTGTCTGCGTGAGACACCACTGTGCCCCTCTCAAGCATATCTTTGACCCACACACAGTCACCTGGGTGCAAAAGCGGCATGTCGCGTGCTCTGTGTCGACGGTCATAGTTCAGTTTCTGCTTTTGTCTGTATCTTTGCTCAATTTTCTTTAACCTCATGTCTGCCCATCTGGGGTTGAGCTGAGATGGAATCACCGGAACTGGTGTTCTGATCTTCCTGCCCATAAGAAGCTCGGCTGGACTGTGCCCATTCGCTAGAGTAGCAGCGCGGTAGGCCATCATAGCGAGGTAAGGATCGCATGATTTCTTCAAGGGCTCTTGATTGTTCTTACGGCCCGCTCTGCCTCCCCATTGCTCTGTGGGAAGTGAGGACTGGATGTCACATGACTGAAACTCCACTCTCGCGCAAACTTCCTGAAGTGCTCAGATGCAAATTGTGGCCTGTTGTCAGAGCGCACCACCTCTGGTATTCCATGGCGCGCGAAAATGGATTTGCAGTGCTCAATCACAGCCTCAGATGTCGTGTGAGCGAGTTTGGCCACTTCGAAAAATCTTGAAAAATAGTCCACTATGACTAGGTAATGTTTGTTACTTTCTGTCTGGAACAGGTCCACACCGACAGTAGACCATGGCCTGGCTGGGAACTTCGTGGGCTGCAGCGTCTCTCTGAAGTTTGTTCTTTCACGACTGCACACATCGCAGTTCTCTATCAATTTGGTCAAGTCTCTGCTAAGACCCAGCCACCATACAGATTGTTTGGCCCTCTCTCTGCATTTAGTCAATCCCAGATGGCCCTCGTGCAGTTTATTTAGCATGTCCTTTCGAAGTGGCGCAGGAATTACTATTCTACAACCATTAAGCAGCAAGCCCTCGTGAACTGTTAGCTCGCCTGAGAATTGCAGGTAGGGCCGATATGCTGGTTCTATGGTAAATTTATCCGGCCAGCCCTCCTTGCAATATGTCTTCAGCGTACATAGTAATGTGTCTCTATCCTGATGTTCCTGTATTTCCACAAGCCTTTTTTCTGTCACTGGCAAGCTCGCTATAACAGTGTCCAGATACAGGTTAACCTCCTCCTCCATTAGGCCTCCAGCTGCGTCGGTGACAGGAGAGCACGTCTGCAGTTGCAATGTCCTTGCCTGGAACATGTGAGATGTTGTAGGAGAACCTCATGAGTCGCATGCGTAGGCGCTGTATGCGTGGCGGCAGCTCGTCCAGGCTCTTTGAGCTCAGCAGAGGAACCAGAGGTTTGTGATCTGTCTCTATGTGGAAATCCTTTCCAATGAGGAACTCAGAGAACCACTCACAGGCCCATGTCGTGGCTAGAGCTTCCTTTTCAATTTGGGCGTACCGCTGTTCGGTATTGCTGAGGGCTCTGGAAGCGTATGCCACCGGTTTCCAGTTTGCCTCGCCTTGCCGCTGGAGAAGGACGGCCCCCATGCCGTAAGAGGACGAATCAGCTGAGACCAGTGTTTCTGCATTGGGGTCATACAGGACAAGACCCAGCGGTGTAGTTAACTCAACTTTGATCTTCTCAAAGGCGTGTTGCTGTTGTGGACCCCAGGTTCACATATTGGATTTTTTTAGCAGGTCTCTGAGTGGACGTGTAATCTCAGCGAGGTGGGGCAGAAATTTTCCCAGGTGGTTTGTCATCCCCAGAAAACGCCTCACCTCACTGACATTGGTGGGCTCTGCCATGGCCTTTACGGCGCTCACCTTGTCAGGGTCTGCACTGACGCCTGAGGCCTCAATGACCTGTCCAAGGAACTTTATCCTGTTCTTTGAGAACTCACACTTGTCGTTAAGTGTCACGCCCGCCTCCTGCAGACGCGACAACGCAGCTTTCAGTCTCACATCGTGCTCTCTCTGCGTTGCTCCCCAGATGAGCACATCGTCCATCTGGCACACAACCCCTTCCAGGCCTTCTAGAATGCGGGACATGCGCTTTTGGAAATGTTCTGGGGCAGACAAGATCCCAAAACACAGACGATTGTAGCAATACCGCCCAAATGGGGTTATGAAGGTGGTGAGGAGGGAAGATTCCTTGGACGACGGAATCTGCCAAAATCCAGCATTCGCGTCAAGTTTAGAAAAAACTTTGGCGCCAGCGAGCTGTCCCAATGTGTGTTCAACTGAGGGCAGAGGATGTTTCTCCCTCATTACTGACTTTTTTAGCTCTGTGTGGTCTGTGCAGACTCTGACACTGCCATTGCGTTTGGGCACCACCACCATGGGCGCACACCATGGCGTGGGCTCCTCCACTTTCGACACTACTCCCTGATGCTCCATGCGACCCAGCTCATCTTTCACTCGTGGTAAGAGCGGAAGAGATATGCGTCGGGGCGCGGAGACGGAGAAAGGTTTTGCCCCTGGCTTCAGGACAATGGTGTACTCCCCCTCCATTTTCCCTAGTCCTGAGAAAAGCCTTGGAAATTGTCTTTTCACAGTCTCTTTGGTATCCAGACTGATGTCATTCAGTCTGGCGACCAGCTGTAGTGACATGGCGGCTAGTCCACCAAGGACATTTGAACAATGTCTTTTGTTTGTCCACTTCTATTTCTGTCATCCATTGACTGGCCCCTATGTTCTCCGTCATAGCTCCCAAAAAGGCGAAGTCCTCCTCGCTGTCTGACTCCTCAGTCACTGCAACTACGTTAACTTCCATTTTCTTTCTTGCTTTGCAGGCTCTAGCGTAATGCCCTATTTTCCTACATTGGTTACACACAGCCTCTCTTGCTGGACACTGCCCCGGGTAATGCCCCCGTGTGTCTCCGCACTTATTGCATAGCATTTGCCTTTCCTGTGTCATTTTCCTGAATTTAGGTGTGCTGTGCTGTTTGTATTGTTTTGAACTTAGGTCGGTGCGCTACCGCATGTGCACACTGTCAAGCTGTGTATTGCAGGCTTCTGCTTTAAAGTTTGTCTTAAGCATTTCGAGTTGCTTTTTTACCTGTTCACTCTGTCGGGCCCTGTTAATTGCTTTCTCCAATGTCAGTTCAGGATCCATCTGTAATTGTTCTGATAAACGTTTGTCTCTCAGGCCCACGACCAGTCGATCCCTCACCATTTCATCATGCAGATCACCATATCCACAGTGCTCCGCAAGACAATGCAGCGCAGTGTAAAAAAAACTGTCTGCTGACTCGCCAACCTCTTGTTGGCGTTGATTAAATTTAGCCCTTTCAAATATGACATTTCTGCGTGCTACGAAATGAGCATCTAGTTTCGCCTTAACTATGGTATATTTTCCCGCCTCTTCAGGGTTTAAGTGCAGGGAAACTAAGATGTCTTCCGCCTCTTCCCCCATAGAGTAAATGAGTGCATTTACTTGGTTACTGTCATCTTTTGTGTCCAGTCCCGATGCGATGCGAAACCTCTCAAATCGCTTTATCCACTTTGTCCAATCGTCGGCCTTGAAAGTGAATTTCTCGGGAGGAGTGACTTGAAATTGAGCCATGTTGTGGCCGCCTCACTGATGCTAACGTTAGCCAATCTTCCCGCTAGCCTAACTCACTGTCACTTGATGGGCACGCAACAATCCGTTTCGAACCGATGCACTGGCAGCCCTCTACTCGTTAATACTAGCTAGATAACCGTTTTACTTCGTACACCATGTTCAGTCGGTATTCCGATACATTAGTAAGTTTTAGGAATCACGAGGAGACATCTGCTTCAGTACTGCGTTACTTTAATCAAACAGTCCCCCCCCCTTACATTTATCCCCCTAACAATGCACTACGCACCTGAAATATACACCAGGTGCGTAGTTTGACTAGTAAATAAACATCATGAATCAAAAATGTGGGATGACAGGTTGGCCCTTAGGACGTCACCAAATAATTTGATACATTTTGACAGTCAAGAGCTTCAGTTCGAAAGTTGGTGCTTCACGGCCAAAGTATATGCATAAAAGCAGAATGAAATCTCCACTGTAAATTACACAATGTAGTAAGAATACATTGTCTCTGTACAAAGCTGCGGTTTCATTATCACATGGTCAATGTCGTCCGAAGCTTAATTTGATCAGGTAGATATCCTCGACATGGTGTTACAGCCATAGATATCCATAATAAAGGCTAGATGTCTCGTCAGCGCTGCTGGCCAATGGAGGTCGACGTCTGCACCTGGCAGCCATCTTGCCACAGACAGCTCGCTTACTCATAACATTGTGTGTTAATGGTCCATGTACTTTGAAATAACCATAACATGCTCAATTTTCAACCGATTTTCAAACGGTTTGGTTTGTTAAAAATGTCAGAGATGTAGTTATGACACTGCATACTTTTTGAAAAAATTGCATATTATATATAAAGCATCCAGAATAATAGCCACGTTAATAACATTTGTAAGAAACTAAACCGTTTGTAAATTCGTCAAGATTTCAGCGAGATAAGAGTATTTGTGATCACTCACCTTACATTAGGTACCATAGAGCCCACCAAGCTTGCCTGTGACAAGATGGCCACCGGTGATGACGTTAGAGACTCAGCCATAAGTCATCTAGCCTTTATAATGGATATCTATGGTTACAGCTTTGTTTCAATGAACGATTGGTTCGAAATCAAATACTGCCCTTCATCGGACACATTATTTTAAATGTTCCACATGTATTTGATCGGTAGCTCAGTTGGTAGTGCAACATAGCTGATAATTAGATTGGCGGTTCGAACCCTACTGAGGATCTTGTAATTATGTTTGATGCACATTTGTTTTTTGGAACCAAACTCTTAATTCCAATCAATCCTTTTAATTGTCATTGCGATAAAGTTTTGTCTCCAGCATCCTGAATTATAGCCCAGATTTACAGTATTTGACTAGATTAGCAACATTAAGGTCAAAAGTGTGAAATGTGTCAGGGATGAACCCCGTCTTCAAACTAAATACAAGTTCTATATCGCCCATGTCTAACCATTGCACCACGTAGCGTTTAGAAAACTCCTGCAAAAACAGCCTATATGAACCTCAAATGTGGTGTTATATTGTTTAACCAGCAGGTGTCAGTGGAGACTACTGTGTTGTGGGGCATCGAGTAGTGAACCGTTTTTCGGCACAATTTAAGGAAAGCCTCAAATGCTTCAGCAAGCATAGTTTGCCCATCACTAGCTTCAGCCTTTCATTACACTGCCACCTACACCTTTGGCATGCTCTTGACGGTATGGGTTTGTGTATATGAACACTTTTCTGAAAACGGACAGGTTTGCACGATGATATATTTTAAAACGGAGAGCGTGAAATATCTGTTTATGAAAATAGCCGCCCACGTGTAAACATAGTCTTAAAGTAATGTAAAGGTGGAAAGATTACACTCGCAATGGTTTATGGGATGAGAAGTTCCTTCGCTTAGAACATAAAATATGTAAACAATCTTGTACCTTTGGCTTTTTTTGGATTTTTTGTAAATTTCTTCACTCAAAATGATATGTTGTACGCTTATGAGTCACGTCGTAGCTGGTTAGCCTAAAGCATGGTCTAAAACACTTTATATATGGATTTTTCCAGAAATCTATAGGAGAAATGAATGGGAAATTTACTTCCGGAACCCAAGCTCTCTCGGACGAGGGGCGGGACTAATAATTGCCTTTATTAGGAGGAGCTCGCTCCATATTTTAGACTCATTTCTGATTTGGTCTTAGGGACTCATGAGTCCTCCAAACTTTTCATAGATTTAGAAGCTGGTTTTAGTGCTAAAACGCTTTGTGAAATAGGCGTCTTAAAACAAAAAATGCAGGAGTCCTAAAATTAGGAGTGACGCTCATTATTTTTAAGAGTTTGTCTGAAATCACTACAGTTAGGAGCCTTAAAATGTTGTGTGAATATGGGCCCGATCAAATCTGTATGTATTTAGGAAAGTGAGGACTGTGTTTATAATGTGATCTAACATAATATTTGACGTGCCAAGGGCCCCTTAGATGTCCTGTGCCCCTGGGCAAGTGACCAGTTGCCCTAACGGTTAATCCGGCCGTGGACCAGAAATTACTAATGCACAGAATGTGACGGAGGTGGGTCCGGGCAAATGTGACAACACTTTCCAGAGGTGATAGTAAAAGTACTCGGCTGGGTACACCCGTTTAACTATAACTTTAAATGTGTAAACGACCTATTCACCAGAATTAATCATTGTTTTACTCTTTGTAATAATTTCATATATCAAAGATTATTTAACACTCTGTAGTACCGGTCATTTTGGTCTCAAAGGAGCTTCCCAAAACTTGTGAACTCAGCTGCGCACAGAAAAGTAGCAATACTTTTACTTGTACTTCTGCCACATCTGCCATTTTCCATGTATACACAGTAACTGATGACAATTAGTTGATATAGACTGTGTCATCCTCTTCCAGACATGTTCCTCTACATCCTTGGACTGGTAGCGTTCTACTACCTGTATCGCTGGTTCCGTGAGATCCCTAGAGTCCAAGACAAAGGCAACAAGTTTGTCTATATCACAGGGTGTGACTCTGGGTTTGGTAACCTTTTAGCTAGACACCTGGACAAGCAGGGCTTCTGTGTGATCGCATCCTGCTTCACAGAGAAGGGAGAGGAGGACCTGAGGAAGGCATGTTCTGACAAACTCACCACCCTCCACCTGGATGTCAGACAGAACGAAAGCATTGAGAAAGCAGCTGCCTTGATTAAAGACAAAGTCGGAGCTAAGGGTAAGTTCTAACCAGTCAAATGATGCAGTATTACCAGATTAGCTGTTAGAAATCAGGTTAAGTGAATGTCTTCCATGTTGTCTTCTTTCCCTTTTATGTTCCCAAAAATAATAATTTCTTGCTCCAGTGAGAACCCATTTTGGGTAAATATAGAACCATGTTGTGTTCCATTTAATATCCTCAGTGGAAAAGGTTCTATATGTAACCAAACAGAGTTATTCTGGGACAAACAAAATTGTTCCCGTATGGAAACATGAACAATTCATACATTTCTTAACATTGTCACCTAGGTCTGTGGGCTGTAGTGAACAATGCTGGTGTGGCCACCCCATCGGCCAACTGTGATTGGCTAACCATTGAGGACTACAAGTCCATGCTTGATGTGAACCTTATTGGAGTCATCGCAGTCACCCTGAGTGTACTGCCCCTCATTAAGAAAGCAAGGGGTCGTGTGGTCAATGTAGCTAGTGTGTTTGGCAGGATCAGTCCAATGGGTGGACCGTACACTGTTTCAAAATATGGAGTGGAGGCCTTCAATGACAGTCTCAGGTGAAACTTTTTTTTACACAACTATATCACTATTTAATTTTCCTTGTTAGGATACAGATAGAAATTATTTCATTTTCTCAAATAAAAGTTATAAAGTTGCATTGATTATTTAATGAGTAATTTGTGTTACAGAGGTTGTATGTCTTATTCCCTTGTTTTTCAGAAGAAACATGGTGCATTTTGGAATCAAAGTCCTCTGTATTGAGCCAGGGTTCTTTAAAACCAATGTGACGGACAGGATAATCCTGGGCAAAAGCATCACCCAACTCTGGGAGAAGATGCCACAGCAAGTTCAGGATGACTATGGACCTGATTTTCTAGACAAGGGTGAATATGAACACTTTATTTCTAGGAGTGAATGTAGTTGGCATAAATTGAAAGATTAAATTGTTACTTGTAATTTCTGACTACTCTAAAAGATTGGGTGAGTTGGTACTTTTAGGCCTACCAACTCTTAAAGGATATTGTTCTTGAAATAAGTAGCATTAACTTGCAGTAACGTGGTCCCACCGGTCTTGTCCCTTGCAGTGAATGTGATGATGACTGAGAAGCTTGAGAAGATGTCTGACCCTGACCTGATGAAGGTGGTGAGCTGTATGGAGCATGCTGTGTCTGCTGTCCATCCACGCACCCGCTACTCCCCTGGGTGGGACGCTAAGTTCTTCTGGCTGCCCCTGTCCTACATGCCCACTATGTTGGCAGACTGGGTACTGCTCAAAGAGGCCATCCGGCCAGCCAAGGCTGTCAACTGAGTCACTGGTTCTCAAACCTCTTGTGAGGACATCTAACATCTCATTCCGGTGTCTGGAATACGTGGAATGTCCAGCAGTCTCCAGGAGAGGTTTGAGAACCACTGATCGGCATGCATCTTGGTTGTGAGCACCTGCATCGACCTGCAAGAGCTTACAATGCCTGAATGTTTAACAACCAGCTAAATTGTTGAATCCCAACATCTGTTGGTGACACAGCATGTATCGACCAGCGGTTTAACCTGTGACCTTAATTGCGGAGTCAAAGCAATGGACAACCTGAAGGCTCTTGCTGTTTCACTGGTCTTCAAATTTGTATAAAAGTACAATGTAACTGTATTTGTGCATGATATGAAGAGTTGTAAACATTTTGGGTGCTTGTACTATTTGTGCGGTAGCCTATACCTTGGAGTCCATAACTGAATCTGTGGTATCATTACCCCACCACTGATGTCCTACACTGTTTCATGCTGAAAATATTCCTTGTCCTTATTACCTGGAATATAAACCACAAATAATTGTTTCCCCTTTGTATTTGTATTATTTGACAATATTAATTATTGACAAAGTTGTCAAGGGATACATTTAAGGTTAGCGGGCTAAAACTCAGGCTTGAAGTCTGACGTTAATGCCAGAGTTAAGTTGATGTTTGTTCAGCAGGGACATCAGCAATTTATTGACAGCAGTAACATAACCACCTACACTCCCAACAGTAACTGGCTAAAGCATGGATTTACAGACTTTATATTCAAAGGTCCAAATCTGGTATATATATAAGGTCAAAGGTCTATAAAATTTATGATGAGCAATTTACTTTGATTTAACTTGCTTTATAACTTACAAGCAGTACATGTGTTAGGTTAATTCAAGTCTAAAATTAGAAATTACATTCAGGCCTAGTGGAAACAATATCACAGTTTGACTGCAATCAGTTGTCTAAATTAAAGCAACATGTATTCAAGTGTCAGAATACATTCTAAACTAGAGCAAAGAAGTCACCGTTTGCCCTGAATTGGTTGCTTTTGAACCTAAACAGTTCCAACATTTCTGATCAAATTTACAGGTGTACAGTATAGTTTTAGAATAAATATTGAGAAATCTTCATTGATTGTAACATTTACTTTATTAGGCATGAAAATCAAACTAAATAAGCAAACTGTTTTTGTTTTCATGCCTGAGAAAAACCGATTAACCAAACTGACCTTAAGGCACAGCAATATAAAGAAATATCAAATCAAAATTATTTAAAACTTGCATGGTGCCCTAAGACAGTCAATACATAGCAGCCTAGTTTGAGGAATGGCACTGTGTGCCTTCAATAAGCTGCCTAAACCTTGGTACAAGGTGTGGTCACTAGACTGAGACACTGACCCAGATGATCAATGGACAAGCAGCTGCGATATTGGCGTTTCACTACATTCATTGCTGAGAATGCAGACTCACAACAATATAGTCGGAGGATACTGCTGTTCGAAATATCTGTGCTTTGTGTCAGTGGCGTTTAACATCCCCATTCTTCACAACTCCAACGGTTGTTTCCCAACCCGGACTTCAAAGGCTCGCCGGCTGTCAACGTTGTCATAAGAATGTCAAACAGTAAGTTTCTCTGGACATGAATGATCATCGTAACCAGGGTTCAACATTAGCACCATTTACCAGCCAAATGCTGGTAAAATATGCATGTGGCTGGTAGATTTCCTTCACTCATCAGCCCAAAAGCAATGGTAATCTATTGAGTGGCTGGTAAAATTTGAATATTCACCAGCCATTAGATTAAGGTTTGAAATATGCTACCGTTACTATATTCTACAAAGGTAACAATGTATTGATAAACCCACTTCAATAAATTCTAACCTCATTGCATTCCTATGATTTGGGCTGGGTCCGGATTGACTTGGACCAGAGGCCGGGCATTAAGAATGACTGGCCTGAAGACTCACTAGTCTAATAACCCACTTACAAAATATATTTAGAACATTAATGACACAGCCCTCGAAATGAACAGCTTTTTATTGCACCACCATTCAATAAAGCCTATGAACGCCATCTACTGGAGCAATGCAGAGGCCGACACCCTACATCCAGCATGTCAAACAGCAAAAGCATTGCAATGTTAAAATACATTGAGAAACGCTACAATATACAGCAGACTGCAAACTAATTGTCAAGACAAATCTTTATTCCACCTTTTCATTGGAAACATTAAATATAACTTTCAGGATGACAATGATACAATTGTTGCATGTGACATTTTCTTACAAACCAAGTGCTGCTACGCAGGACCCTGCACTCTTTCCACAGTTAAGTAATTTATGCCAGCTCCTCCGCCATCCTGGCAGCCTTCTCAACCACCTCCTCAATAGGTCCAACCATGTAGAAAGCCTGTTCTGGCAGGTGATCGTACTCACCTTAAGGGACAGAATAATAGTTCAAGACAAGTAAAATGAACAAGGAAATGCTATTAAAATCGTGATGTGAGCAATACATACCATTCAAAATGCTCTGGAAACCACTAATTGTCTCTTTCAGTGGTACCAGCTTGCCTGCATGACCAGTGAAGACTTCAGCCACCTGGAAGGGCTGGGACAGGAAACGCTGGATCTTACGGGCACGAGACACAATGAGCTTGTCCTCTTC
This sequence comes from Umbra pygmaea, assembly GCA_016801145.1. NCBI lineage: Eukaryota > Metazoa > Chordata > Actinopteri > Esociformes > Umbridae > Umbra > Umbra pygmaea. Next base: position 13,646 of record JACXGM010009515.1, read on the forward strand.
TGACAACTCATCCATACCCAAGATGGCAATGATATCCTGTAGGGATTTGTAATCCTGAGAGAAAGTAAACAAAGATTAGGGGCAAGGTCCGATTGCATTCATGAACCAGGCAAAGTGTACCGAAACAGACTTCAAGGCACAAACCTGGAGAATCTTCTGCACGCCACGGGCAACATCGTAGTGCTCAGCTCCAACAATGTTTGGGTCCATGATACGAGAAGTAGAATCCAGAGGATCCACAGCAGGGTAAATACCCAGCTCAGCGATGGCACGGGACAGCACAGTGGTGGCATCCAAGTGGGCAAAGGTAGTGGCAGGAGCCGGATCAGTCAAATCATCGGCGGGCACATAGATGGCCTTCAGGGAAAAACAAATTCAGTCAGAACCTTTCAAGACTAACAGTACGCTAAAGACTCCTTTGCTACTTGAGCTCCAGCTGACCTGCACAGATGTGATGGATCCTTTCTTGGTGGTGGTGATTCTCTCCTGCATGGTGCCCATGTCAGTGGCCAGGGTGGGTTGGTAACCCACAGCAGAGGGAATACGACCCAGCAAGGCAGACACTTCTGAGCCAGCCTGGGTGAAGCGGAAGATGTTGTCGATGAAGAGCAGCACATCCTGACCTTCCTGGTCGCGAAAGTACTCGGCCACAGTCAAGCCTGTCAGAGCCACACGGGCGCGAGCACCTGGGGGCTCGTTCATCTGTCCGTACACCAACGCCACCTAGGGGTTCAGAGCAAAACACCACTAGGTCAAATCATAATTAAAGCTTTTGCATAGGGGCGGGGTGATGGCCTACCGGTTCTGACAACTGTGGTATGTTTTCCAATCGGTATGTACAAGCCTTCGTAAAAAAGCACTTGATAAAACATAACCAGATGTTTACCTTTGAGGTGGTGTCCTTCAGGTTGATGACACCTGACTCAATCATCTCATGGTACAAGTCGTTTCCCTCACGGGTACGCTCCCCAACTCCAGCAAACACAGAGTAACCACCATGTGCCTTGGCCACATTGTTAATCAGCTCCATGATCAACACAGTCTTGCCCACACCAGCACCACCAAACAGACCTGTGGAAGCATTATCAAAATATATTATGAGTCAAAATAAAACAAATAATTGTAGATTACAGGGATGCGAGTCCACCCACATACCAATTTTGCCTCCTTTGGCATAGGGAGCCAACAGATCTACCACTTTAATGCCAGTTACCAGGATCTCCTGCTCCACACTCATGTCTGTGAACTCTGGGGCCTCAGCATGGATCGGGGACGTCCTGAGAAACCAAACCATAGATTAGAGCAAAAAACTGTTCTGCAAGAAATGAAATTGTTTCATTCAGGAGGTCTTGAGGAACTGAGTGCAAGGTTGTGATTGCAACATCTACACATCCATTATGAATTGGGTAAATGTGCTTACTGCTTGGTGGAGATTGGTCCCCTCTCATCAATGGGCTCTCCAATGACATTCATGATTCTTCCCAGGGTCTCAGGTCCCACTGGGATTCTGATGGGATCACCAGTGTCCACAACTTTCTGTCCACGGACAAGACCCTCTGTACCATCCATGGCAATGGTGCGCACAGTGTTCTCACCTGAAAGTACACAATTAATGGGATGCAAGTCAATTAAAATGGAAACTCTAAGATGCAATGTTTTGCAAAGTTGTATTGTACCAACTAGAACAAAGCGCCTTACCCAGATGCTGAGCGACTTCCAGCACTAGTCTGGACTCACGTCCAGCCACTTCCAGGGCATTGAGAATAGGTGGAAGGCCCTCATCGAACTGGACGTCTACGACAGCACCGATGACCGCTACGATTCTGCCATGGGCGAAAGCCGCGGCTGCAGCTGGCGCAACGTAGTCTCTGCCTGTAAAAGTAAACTCCGTTAGTTTTGATCATTCTAAATCTAACTACTATGTTGGTGTCAATTGAAAACAATCATGCTTGCTAACAGTTAAGCAGAAAACAGACATGGCTAAACCATAGCAAACATCTAGCGTATGCGAGCAGGCACTGTGAGAAGTTCAATGTCAAGTAGCAACGTTTGTGGAGGAAATCATTAAATAGGACTCCTAATTGTCTAGCTACTAGCCAAATTACTGAACTCCTCCCTTTTGAAAGCCGGGAAAAAAATAAAGTCAAAAGGTGACACCTTGCAAGTTTAAGTTAACTGGCTAGGTTATCTAGTGAGGTAGGTACGACGTAGGTAGCGAACGTTAGGTATGAAATCAAATGGACAGGTAACTAAACAGGTAGACAACAAAACATGCTCTTTGTGGTCTAGGTTAAACTGAAGACTTGCATACATGCTGAATAGTCATTCAATGCCAAGTTCCCGCTAGCTTGAAGCTATAATTTCCTAGGAAGTTAGCGAAATGGCTAGCAGCTCAAAAGCTCTGTCATGACATGTAAAGGTCATTCGTATTTGCACAAAACCTATGTCAGCCAGTTAGGTTTACCTGGGTCCCTTTTTAATGTTACGTTTAAAAGGTATCACAACATAGCATTAATATGCAATATGCATTCAATTGAGGAATATATACATTACAACATATGAGGCCTGCTAATAACCATGGAAGCCAGCGTGTCTCGGGCTAAGGTTAACTAGCTAACAGTTAGCCAAATCTCAGGTCCCATCATAACCGCGTTTGTCCAATTTATTAGCTCCGCGAAATCTATATATCTTGCAAAACTTACGTCCAAGGACAGATTGAGATCCAACTAGGGCCTTCAGTGGCTGAACCCCAGGCTTTAGTGCCTGGAGAGCACCGGTGCAGCAGCGTCCCACAGCTCCTAACATTGTCAAAATGGCTGAAGGTGGAAAGAGAGAGAACTACTCGTGCCTTTATATTGAATGGCCGATGCGCTGCACTGAGCGTGCGCGCAACGTCAGTGTCAAACTGAGCAGGCGCATTATGCGACATCCTTCAAACTCATGAGTACATCAATGTTTTCATTGATTGCTTTCTACATATATTACCTAAAAGTCACACATAAAAAGAGAAATTGACTTCCTAATATTACTACAGATATGTCATGCATATGCTTCAAGACTAATTGTCTAACAATATGAGCAAAAATGAGGAAAACCACATTCAAGGTCATTATACAGTAATTGAGCCACAATGGACAAATTATAACTGTCTTACAGATTTTGAAAGCATCTGGTAAATAGGTATAACCCATAACTGTCAGTCTATAATCATCCATGCATATTCAGTGTGGGTGTGGAGCTGTCCATGACAAAGACCCACGTGCAAAAATCCATATTCCCTTTCCCAAAAAACTAACCTTAGCTCAACACTTTCCCTAATCTCAATTACATAACATTTATGCCTAAACCTAGCCCTAGCCTTAATACCTAAACCTATTTAAACGCAACCCCAATACTATGCCCAGCTGTAAAGGTTTCCCTAAACCTAACATCAAACTGAAATTCATAGTCAACTAAACATTTTTTGGTTTATTATGCACATATACTGTATAACATAAACATGTTGGATTTTCTACAAATTGATTTTCAAATGCCCTATCCTCTAACTCTAAACTCACTGATTTAAATCTCATAAACCTAAACTTAATGCCTTAATCTAATCAAACCCCAATTTAACCTAAACCCTAAGACAGATATTGCCTTTTTATCTGGCTGAAAACATTTCTTATGGCTGATCTGTCAGGTTTGACTATGTTTGTGGGCATGCATTCTAGGCTTGGTTCACACACATACATACACATGCACACACAAACAAACACACACAGTCAGGCACGTGCACGGGGGGTGGCTTGAGCCCTTGCCCCTTTCCCCTTCCACTAAACGGTGCATTCTTGGCTGGTGTTATTTTTTATTTTTTACATTATTTACCCCTTTTTTTGCTTGAGCCCCTGCCCCCCAGCATGTCTGTGCACCTGTTTGGAGCAACATTTATTGCGCGACCAAGCTTAATTTCGGCACATACACTGTCTTTCCACTAGAGTGTGGTGCTGCACTCCAAGTTTCAGTACATACACTAATTATTTAATACAATATCTGTTTTTAATTTTTGCAACGTGGAATAAACATGTATATAATTTAGAGCATGACCCTATCTAGAACAATTTCTAGCAGCAATATAGGTTAACAGGAATAATTAGAAAGAATAACATTTTTTCCTAGCAAGCTCAGGGATTCAATCTAGCAACCTTTTGGTTAGCAGTCAGGTGCTAGGTTGCCTGCTAATAAAGAGTAACTCTCACCCTAGATTTCTAATTTGCCCCGCCCCTATTAAACATTTAAAACATTCTTGATCCACCACAAAAAACCGAACTATAAATATTAATTTTGATGTTGAAACAATTGCCCTTCATGAATATACCCCATTTCTGTGGCTTTGCAGACAACATTAATATTCACTAGCCAAATTTTTAATGAACACCTGACACCACCTTCCTCTATACTAACATTTAAGGAAGTATCAGCCTGCACATCTTGAAGGGAGGGTACTTTATACAGGACCCCTCCCATGGGTGAAGTAGAAGCATCTTCTTCATTAAGATTGTGATGGCAGTTTTGAAAGGCAGAGACAGCAAAGACCTGGATTTTGTACAAAAAAAATGTATTTGCAAACAACTGTCAAAATGAGGAGTCGGCAGGTGATCCAGGTCACAGTAGAGGTCAAGCATTGGGAGGAGGAAGATGTGGTGGTCAAAGGAAAAGCAGGGGACAGGCACCCCTTCTGAGTGGTGGTCGTGAACCTCGTCATAGAGGATGGCTTAGGCCTCACCAGAGAGGAGACCATGGGCCTCATTTGAGAGGTGTGGGGGAACGTGACAGAGGACAAGGCCATGAACCAAGACACCAAAGCAACAGCAAAGGCTGTCAAATGAAATCCAAGCAACATTGTAGACTATGAGGTAAATCATGGCATGACAATGATTGAGGCATTCCTACAATGATTCAACCCAATCTCAGAAAACCAACCATGGTGTCAATCATCAGAACTTTCTGCAATGAGCACCGTAAGCCTTCAGCGTTCACTAAATATTAGGCTACACGCAATTCTCAAATGACTGTATACTGCATGCCGATGTGTACAAAAGTGTGATGTGACTTGAATGTGTAATTGAATGTGTAATTTTGTGTGTGTAATGTGTAGTTTTCCCTGCAGAATAGAGACTAGGCCAAATAGGGTAGGCAGAGGCAAAATTCTGAATGACCAACAAGAGCAATTGGCTGTGATCAATTTGGTTCAGGACAGAAATTATATTTTGCCTTTCAGAAATTCAGCAGCACATCTTGCACAATGATGACATGTTCAACAATTCGAAAGCAGTATGTTTGCAGACTCTATGTGTCTCTAAAATAGCTATTACTGTTTTCATTCTGATAGAAATGCAGATAGAGTGAAGCAACTGAGGACTGAGTATGTTCAGGTATGTTCAGTTTCAAGATGCCTGTTTTGAAAAATTCTCCAAACATCCTACATAAATGTCATGATATTGTAATTCACTTTCCAAAATGTCTTTTCAGAGGGTGATGGAGCTGGATGCTGATGACACCATCACATCTTCATATTTTTGGATGAGGCAGGCTTCAACCTGGCCAGACAAAGAATAGAGGTTGTAATTTCATTGGTCAACATCACCATGTGTGCGGCTATGTCAGAAGATAGGATAGTGGTACTCAGACCTGTATTGGATCATATAATGTATGTCGTCTTCTTCTTCTTCTTCTTCTTCTTCTTCTTCTTCTTCTTCTTCTTCTTCTTCTTCTTCTTCTTCTTCTTCTTCTTTCAAATTATTGGAAGATCCATCCAACTAAAGGTGCATATACCGCCCCCTACTGCACTGGAGTGTGAGGCCGGTCACAGCCTGAGAAGGGTATTCCTGCACAACCGGAGGCTGCAGATTTAGGACCCCAGTTCTAGGAACGCAGTTTCAGGACCCTCGTTTTTTGTGTCTTGATTGCAGCGGGATACAGACAGGTAATTTTTTACCTTGCTGTGAAGCCCATCTAAAATATATTAACAATACCTTCAGTATTTACTTACATGCTACTGAGTGAAGAGTGAAGCCCAACTGAATATCTGGATATATTAATCTGTAGTGGACATAATGTCACTGTCTATCGTTCCACTGTCTATATCATTTATTTAAATTAACAAAAATCTCTAAAGTAGTAAAAGTCTATAGACGGGACGGTTATTAATATGTAAGTTTCAAGCGTCAACACATACTACTGCACAGCCTTCACTCTATATCCTCCTAAATAGCCCTGTGGTCCTAAGAAAAATAAATAAAGCTTTTAGCACTACCTCTTTCCCTCTACCCCCCCCCCTTCAAGCACCCCACCCAGGTCCCATCACCACTTAACCTCCCTCAAAATCTCACATCCACCCCCTGTCACTCCAACCCCATCAGTATTCCCATTAACTCACCCAACAAATCCTTCCTATCTGACCTACCATTCTTCATACTACTTAACACTGCCGCTGAGTCTGAACAGATCACTACCCTACCTGGTGTCACATCCTCCACCCATCTCAACCCAGCAATCACAGCCACCATCTCTGCCGTATACACAGATACATTATCCGTAACTCTCTGACACAAACTGATATTGTACTCAGAGACATACAAGGGCATAGGAACGAGTTTGATATTGGGGGGACACACCATATATTTTTCACAAATGTATCTTATTATTTGGGGGAACCACATTGCCTGTCTGTAACATTGGGGGGGACATGTCCCCTCCGTCCCCCTGTTCCTACACCCTTGGGGACATGCACCCCTGCACCCCTGCACCCACCCTACCACCATTCACTGCCTTAAACCCATCCATATACACCCTTAAAAACTCAGAAAACTGATAGCTGTCCACACACACACTCAACTCACGTCCCCTTGCCCCACTCCCTCCTTTCCTCAATCATGCCCAAATCCACACTTGGTGTCGGGAACAGCCATGGTGGAATAGACCCCAATGCAATTGGTCATACTCTGCAACTTCCTGCCCAATCATCCACCTTTACCTCCTCTACCTACGCACACCCCTCTCCCAACACTCCCTGGTCGCCACGACATCAGGGTAAATGTTTGCACACCCTTTCAACCTTGTACAATATGCCAACGCCAACTTATCCCATCTCAAGCTCAGCGGTAATTCCCCCCCGTCAACCTACAGTGCCACCACTGGAGTAGTCCTGATAGCCCCCACACATTGCCTCAGTGTATAACGTAGCTCTCTTTGTAACCTCCTTGATGAGCTAAATCAGGTCTGTAGAGCTGATGGAGTGACCTATATCATTGTATGGGATAATATCAGGTTCCACCATGGTCAAATGGGGCAAGCATGGATTCAGGTCGATCCACAATTTGCCACCCTGTACTTACTTACACCCTGCACCCTGTGTTTGATTAATTATTATAACCCATGTAAACCGTTGGTGTTTGAAGAGCAGGTAGGTATAGAGAGATGGTGTGGGGGTGGAAAGGTTGTGTGGTGTGGTGATTTTAATGTGCATAATGAGTTGTGGGGAAGTGTACGGACAACCACTAATGGCAAGGTGGTGGAAGAACTTATGGAGGATTTGACATTAGTGTCTGCATCGCTTGAGGGAAGGTGAGTGTGGAAGGTGTGTAGGGAGTCTACAGTGGGGAGCGATCATTATACGATCGTGTGCAGAGTGGGGGTTGGTGTGGTGAGGCAGGATAGAGGGTGGGTGTTTTGATAAGGCCGATTGGCAGAAGTATCAGTTTGTATGTGAGGAGGTGAGAAAGGACCTAAGTTTGGTAGGGTTGGTTGATAAGTGTGCAGAGGTGGTAACGGCATGTATGATAATGGCTGCTGAGGTGGCTATTCCAGTAGGTAAGGGTGGGGGGCGACAGCGGGTGGTCCCATGGTGGACAGATGGTTGTTCAAGAGGGATGAAGAAGAGGGATGTGGCATTAAAGGTGTTGAGAAGGGAATTGACAGTCAGTCATTTGGAGGATTATCAGAGGAAACGGCGGTGGCTAGGCGAATGATTAAGAGGGCAAAGAGGGAAGCGTGGCGGTGACTGATGAAGATAACTGATGGGTGTGGTCATTTATGTGAGAAAGCACAGTGGAGGAAGGAGGTGTTGTTAGAGGAGCACGGGGATATACTGAGTAGCAGATTGGAGGGGGGATAATTCCATGGTGCAGAGTTTTCTATGTACGAACTAGATAAAGCACTGAAGGGGTGTGGTAGGACAGCACCTGGTGAGGATAGGGTGTGTTATGTGATGGTGAAGAATGCCTCGGTAAGTGTGAAGGTGGCGGTGCTGGACCTGTTTAATTTGGTGTGGAGGAATGGGGTCCTGCCGGGTGGGTGGAAGAGGGCAGTGGTGCTGCCGTTTGTCAAGCCGGGTAAGGATTCTACAAAAGCCACTAGTTATAGACCCATAGCACTCACTTTGAATTTGTGTAAATTGATGGAGAAGATGATTGTAAGTAGATTGTTGTATTATTTGGACAGTATGGGTTTGGTGAGTGAGGCACAGAATGGGGCGTTAATGCAATTTCTCAAGGCTACGGCTATGGGTAAGAGGATATAGGGGTGGGTGGCTGTGACCGGCCTCACACTCCGATACAGTAGGTGGCGGTGTATGCTCCATTACAGTTGGTTGCGATCTGCCAGTAATCCAAAGAAGAAGAAGATGAAGTAGAAGAAGAAGAAGAAACATTTTCTTTTTGTAGGCATGTGAGTGGTTGACAGCATTCTGTGCAGCAGCCGCGGTCGGTGGATCTTAATTGGGGAGTACGGACTCTTATTAAACTCGAGACCAGAGTGAATGGAATGGTGCGCAACACACAAAACCCAGTGTGCAAAACAAAAAACACTGGGTTTTGTACGTTGCGCACCATTCCATTCACTCGGTCCCGAGCGTAATGAGCCCGTCCTCCCCAATTAAGATCCACCGACCGTGGCTGCTGTGCAGCTAGTATTTAGGGCTTTAAACTTTGTGTGGCTCTCTCTTGGTGACGGCCTGAGTGGTTGTATTTTGTGGTTTGTGATAGTGCTCTGTGTGTGTGTGAGAGTGTTAGTGTGCTTGGTGTTTAGTGTTTAGAGTATTCTCAATTATTGTACATTTGACTACCTGTTATTGTATTTCTGTGTTAACATTGTTCTTTTGTTTTCCCAAGGGGAAAGGGGACACACTTGGGAGTGTGCAGGTCAGAGCCGCCCCGAGGCATACATTACCTGTAGAGTAACTTCCCTGTCTACACACTCTAGGCACACACTGTATTTTGGTTAGGGCGCCTTGTTCATGTGCCAGTTAGGGTTGTTTTCTGTTAGGTAGGTTAGGACAGGTAAGGGGTGAAACTTTGTGTTTTAATTTCTTTGCTTTGATCCTGTCCAGCCCCATTTGTTGTTATTTAACGTGGGTAATACAAATCCTTATTTAAATTGTATATTTTGGTCTCTGTGTCTTTACATGCACCATGACCCCACATCCTTTTCACTGTCCAATGAGTGTGATTGAGCAGCGGGTTAACGCCCCCTGGGGTGGCTTACGTAGCAAGGACGTGGCAAGGACGTTAATGCAATTTCTCAACACTACGGGTGTGGGTAAGAGGATAAAGGGGTTGGGTGGCCGTGACCGGCCTAGCTGGTCTATTATATTGTTCAATATTTAAACAAGTAGGAAGCAATTTGCAATTTGTGCTAAAATACAAGATATTAGTCAGTCAACAAAATAACTTACTTTGCAACATGGACAAGCATTGCTGTGCACATCGCGCTTAAAATGAACAACAAACAGTGGGCTTTTCTCAGCTGACCTGGGTACTTCTCTTCATCAACTGACACTACTGAGCTACATTTTTTGAGTTGATTAACAAGTTGTACATCATTTTAAAGCTTATTAAAAGCTTATATATTCCTCTTAGTTAGCTAGCGAGCCGTCAATCCCTGGCTTCTCCATAATCAGATTATTCCATATGCTACAAGCTATTGTTAGTTGTCAATATAAAGTGTGCAATAATCATCCCTGCCTTTGCCTATCCTTCCCTGCAGAAAGTGCTGCCAGCCAGTCAGACTGGCCAAATCCACAAGACAGGGTTGATAGGAATGTACAGTGCATCCGTAAATTATTCAGGCGCTTCAATGTTTCCACATTTTGTTATGTTACACCCTTTTTCCGAAATGGATTAAATTCATTTTTTCCCTCAAAGTTTTATAAACAATAACCCTTAATAACAATGTGAAAGAAGTGTGTTTGAAAGCTTTGCAATTTATTTAAAACAAAAAATAAAAACACATGTACATAAGTATTCACAGTCTTTGTCATGACATTCAAAATTGAGCTCAGGTGCATCCTGTTTCCACTAATCATCTGTGAGATGTTTCCAGGGAGGGGACCACTCTGGGAGGTGACCAAGAATCCGATGATCACTCTAACAGTGCTCCAGCATTTCTCTGTGGAGAAAGGAGAACCTTCCAGAATAACAAATATCTCTGCAGCACTCTGCCAATCAGGCTTGTATGGTAGAGTGGCCAGAAGGAAGCCTCTCCTCAGTAAAAGGCACATGAGAGCCAGGGGTGGACTGGGACCAAAAATCATCCCTGGCATTTTGGCCCAGACAGACCCACCACAAGATCACAAATACCACCTGTCCTTGTGCTCCCCTGAATATGTATACCAATTCCTACTCCTTAAAACTACTAACGCCATGTAATGAATATGCAAGAAGAAGGTTTTATCAGTGATAAAATTAGCAGTTTATAAACTGACATGAAAAAGGATGATCCGATGATCACTGTTTTCCAAACAAAATGGTGTTGAATACATTTTAAAATCAGAGAGGTATAGGCTAAAGGCAAACTTGAAATTGACACTGGTGATTTAGAACAATTAATACCAAGACGTTAAGCTCTTCCCTGAGACAGGCAGGGAAGCCTAGAGTTTTAATGAAAATCGCGTTGAACATATTTTTTAGAACAGGGGTGTCAGTGCACTCTTTGCAGAAGCAGAACGTTCATGCATGGTGGGTCATCTCTACACAAAGAGCTATATATTTTCATATGCGAAATACAATAGCAAACTTGAGTTTGACACCAGTGACTTACAACAATTAGGTCTAATACCAAAAAGATAGACAGGCAGTTGTGACTGGAGTTTATGAGAATCGATTTGCATAATTGTTGTTTAGAATAATTTGATGAACACAATAACATAAACAATGGTGTGTTGATAAAATTATTCTGAATAACATGTTATTCACAAAAACTCACAGGTCGAACTGCCTGAGCTAGGTTATTCCCTGTCAGACACTTAGGAGGGTGAGTTTTCATGAAGATCGCTTTGAACAATTGTTATTAGGAATATTTTGATTAACACAAAAGCTCTAGTATATACTAGATTCAAATTTCCTCAACAACTGTCGGGGCAGACATAATGTAGCTGATGTCAAGCCATTATGGCAAGACCTGTACGCACGTGCATCAACCTGAAAAAAAGGGTAAGCCCATCCTTTCGTAGGTCATATTTTAGCAGTGTGACTGGAGCGTTGGATATGGGGAGGGTGAGCAATTTTATAGCACCAAAAGTGAAATCCTGGAAACAGTGGTTTTCTCCAGCATTTTTAAATGATTCCACATCAAGCCAAAATGTGTCAATGACCAGGTTGGTTTGAAAAAGAGGCAACATTAGTGTGTTTGAGCTGAAGGTATTGGGAGTGTCTAGCATCGGCGCTATGGTGGGGCATTAGAGGGCCGTGCCCCCCCTAGCGGTCTTTGATGCCCCTCCTACCACAGGCCATGACATGGCAAAAAATATCCCTTTTAGTTATTATTTTAATATTAAATATGCAAACTGTAACTTAAATAAAATATTCTTAACGGGGAGAACGCATCATTTTAGTTGTGCATGCATAGCAGGTTACTATGCTCATTGGTCACTGAGTAAACTTGTTACTGTACATTTGATTTCTAATCGATTTCAAGTTGTTGGTTGGAATCGAAAAGAATAGAACTAACAGGGTGTCCGTCATCATAGGAATTAGTTATATTTCTACGTAATTACTGTGATTCAGTAATTCCTCCTCAACTGGCTATCTGAATGGAATGCATTTCAGTCAGTTCCGTATATCATGTGTTATGTAAATGCTTGGAAAAATAATCATTGAAGACTCACCAATTCCATTCTACAAAGGCAAAGTAGGAGACTAGTCTTTGTATTCCTGTCTATGTTCCAAATCACATTGATTGTAGCCTATGTTAATGAGCCCTCTCACCAATCAGAGTTTAAATATGGTCAGGAGAAGGAACCGATAACCGCAAACTACAAAAAGACAAGCCAGCTGGAATCTGCAACTCTTTGTCTCTGTCACAGTCCAAAGGTATTGGAGGCAGGCGCGTCTTCAAAAAAACATCTATTTATTACAAACACTGGGAAGAACTTGACAAGAACAAAAACATAGAACAAAATGAGGACCACAACTAACCAATATATATATATATATACACACACACACACACACACACGAACAGACTGTCTAAACATACCACAAAGAACGATAACACAAGATACATTAAATACTTCAAACATATGAATTGAACAGAAGAACAAGAGCAACCACATACCTTGACAAGAACAAAGAACCACACAGGACTCACAAACACTCAGAACTAAATACCATACTAACGAGGGAAGGAGGTGCAGGTGTGGACTAAACAGAACTGATAGGCTGACAAAAACATGTGATGGGATCATGTGACACAAAGAGCGGGAAAACAAAACAAATAAGGGAGAAACCACCCTGAAGTGACACAGAACAGGCACAAAGACAATGGACATTGTGACAGTCTCTCTCCTGCCCATGGTGCGTTCCCAAATTAAGTGGGGTAAAGTTAGATCTGCTACTTGGTGGCATGATATGGAAATTAACATAAAAAAACGAAATTCTCTAATGAAATAACAATTAATAATAATAAAGGAAAACGTATTTAGTTTTTGATCAACATTTCTGCTGTGTTGGAAAAAGTATGTGAGCGGTGCGGAGTGGGAGCAAAGCGAGGAGCGGACGCAGTTATACCGGAGCGCGGAGCGATGTTTGAGCAGCCCAGAATGCCTACATAGTGGCCATGACTCTTTATGGAATTTGAAAAGATAAATGCCTGTCTCTCGCAAGCACGATAGTGAATACTGTGTGCAGATGTGAACATAAAGAAACGAGGTGCGTATCTACTGGTTAGACCAAGTAATAAAACGAGCAATTAAAACATTTTGTTCATTCTTTTTGTATTACATTAGGCTAAAGCCTATATTCGTTAAATCCCCACATTTTTTATCTTCACAATGTATATAGAAAACACATAGAGCCTACAGTATATTTGTAAAATGAGATTGCACTGTTTTCTGTAACTGTTTGATTTTTCATGTACAGGGTCACACTGTCATGTTAAATTAAACAACATTATAACAATTCAACTTGATTTAGTTTCAATATTTCAGTGATCGACATACATGGTCACACAATGGATGGGCTTTGTTAATATTGTAATATGACTTAAAAAATTATTGGAGTTAATTTGGAGTGTCGTTATTTTTCATGTCAGCGATGTGCGGGTTTGAGCGGAGCGGTTGAAAAAGGTGGAGTGGTGAAGCGGAGCGCAACAACTGCTCCGTGAGCCAATGCTGATGACCCAATACCCCTCCATTAGATCTGCTCTGGCGTCGACTCTCGGAGTGTCTGTTGTGAGTTTAGGGGGCAGGTCAGCCAGAGCTGTAGTGTGTGTGTGTGTGTGTGTGTGTGTGTGTGTGTGTGTGTGTGTGTGTGTGTGTGTGTGTGTGTGTGTGTGTGTGTGTGTGTGTGTGTGTG